>SNQJ01S0025612.1:23335-39331 GCA_010110895.2 Picea sitchensis
GGTTAGTGTGATGCCCACATTTTTGGATTAATTAGCTCTGGAAAAAGGTAATTAGATACTTGGTTATCCAATAAAAATAGGATTTGAATTTAATGTTGTTGTCGGAAATGGTCTTGTAGAAATCTAAAGCAATTATTGTTTGTTCGGATACATTAGTAAACCATTGTTTGGAATTAAATGTAGCAAGCACTTACTCCATGGTGACTCGGTGAGGTTCCTCAACTTGTCAATGACATGAGCCTTGTTAAGAACCAAATAAAATATCCCAACACCATAATCAAACATAATTCATGCAACATCTTACGTCCATGGTTATTCCCTTTACATACAACAAAATAAATGTACGACTCTAGAATAAAGGAGAGTCAAGGTGACATTCAACTTCTAATTGTCAAGCAGAATGAGCATTTAGAGAAAACATGGATAAGCATTAATGCATAATGTTATGAATGTTATCAAAGGTTATCATTTTGACAAGTGAATAATGTTATGAATGTTATCAACGAAGATCCTTTAGAGACGTGATTATGGAATAAAAATTGGATTTGAATGTAATGTTGTCATGGGAAATGGTCTTGTATAAATGGAATTGACATTTTTTTTTAAATACCTACATGTCGTCACTATTGTGATGTCTTGGAACGTCGCTCCCATAGAAAAAACGTCGGAAATGAATAACTTATCGTTGGTGGAGCGATGTTACCCTACGTCATTCGTACAACGTCTGGGAATGTCGCTCCCATAGCAAACACGTCGGAGATGAATAACATATCGTCAGTGGAGTGACGTTACCCTATGTCGATCGTATGACGTTTGGGAATGTCGCTCCCATAGCAAACACATCGAAGATGAATAACTTACCTTCAATAGAGAGATGTTACCCTACGTCAGTATTACGACGTATGGTAACGTCACTCCCATAGCACACACGTAGTGGAGACCGACAAAATGGGACGTTGGAATTCCAATGTCTATGACGTCTTTGTAGTGACGGCTATATGGGGTTTGGACAGTCAAATCCGATATGACACGTGTCCACATGAAACATCACAATAGAGACGATAGCTATGGCGTCGAAAAACCGACGTCATGTGAAATGACATTTGAGGGGGTATGTTGTTTTTCGTTCTCCTAACAATATAAAGTGGCAATTGCGTCGAACGTGTCATCGGAATTTGACCCAAATGTACTAGTGAATGTAAGTAAAAGTTTTGGAAGGTCCTCCTTCCTCAATGGAAAGTCCATTGTCTTCCTTTCATGCAAACATGCATTTCCTCGAAGCAATTCCATGCAATGTGCTAGCTATGAGCACCTGTATTCCCATAGAACCAGTACCCGCGACCACAGTCTAACGCCGAGTGCTAAACTCTATCTTCCTTAACTGGCCCAAAGGAACTTTGTTTTCTCTCCATGTGACCGAGAGTTGTGACCTTAGCTCTATTATTTTTTAGCGCTATCCTTTCAGCGCATGTGTCCAGGCGCTATGATCCTGGCTAAACCCCTTGTCTGCGAATCGATGGTGTAGATCTGTCTTCCCCCGAATCCAACGGCTGCAAGGGATTGCGGAACCTCAACTAGATCATGGTTTAATTCTCTTCCCGATCTTCGCAATGAATATGGGTCGTCCGATCTACGATCGGATCTCAAACTCAAAACAACACTATATTGAATTTAAATTATGGGTACAGGTCTCGACGTTAACTCGTGTGCATATGCAATCTCCACAATGATTGCGGGTCATCGATATTAGCCCTCGATCGATTTTAAACCACACGATTTCCAGATAATAATAACTCCAACACAGAAGTGTTTGACCAAGAATTTAGATTGATAACAGAGCTTCAATGTGCTAAATTAAACCACATAACCTAATCACAGTACGATTTTTACGCGACATTAACGCATAGGTTCCTTGCAGGTTTGCCCACCGATCGTTCACAGATCGGCGGTTCACAGTGATTGCAGAATCTCAATATGCTCGCTCTTTATCGGAGAGTGCAATCTCCGCAATCTGAAAAGTGATCACCCGACTCTTTTAATCGTGGTCATTGATTAACCACCCCGACGAAATCAATGGTGTGGGTTGATTGCGGGCTGTGAACTAGTACGTTCATTAATTTTGCCTTTGTGTTCCGCAATGATTCCCGATCGTCGATCTAATCAAACGACTGGTGTTTGATCCGTTAACTCCAGTGGATATTGAAGTCAATTTGATGACTGTGATCGGTCTCCCCTCTGATGAACGACTCGCATTCATCTCCTTTGTCGGGTTCTTGAGTAACATAATTCAATCAGGGTTTTCTTCCTGAATCATACTCTACTTGGGTATCTGAGGCATACAACTGCCTTTCAAAAATTTTGTGCATAACTTTAAGACAATAAAACATTTTCAGACATGTCCTAGCATATCTTTATGCACTTCATCACATTATTCTTAATGTTTTCATGAGTGCAACACAAACAAATCGTGATTGTTTCTATAGCAATACGACCATCATCACTATGGTGCCAAAACATTTACTTTTATCAGCATACCATCTCTCTCGTCCTAGAGAAAACATAATACTCAGCAAGAAAAGGATTGAGGACTCTCCCCTTCTTCCAATTCTTTCTACACCTCCTAGGACTTTTCAGCCCAGCTGAGTTATCTCTAAGGCCTCACTGCCTTTTCTCAACATGGCTTCAACTAAGCCTATTCAATCAAACATACTCATTTATTCATTCATTAGTCTTTTATTCATTGCATGATGCTTTCAAAATGTAATCCATGATTCTTATATATATATATATAATCTTGTAGCTCGCCGCTTAGTTCTCAGCAGATATTAAGGTGGTGACTCTGTCCTCTTGGTAGAGTTTTCACACAGTTCTTCCATAGGGAACTCCCTCAACATGCAACTTCCTTATCGTGTGTCCATCACTATATCTAATGGCCTCAACCTTGAGTTAGCTTTAGTTGTTTACCAAATATTCCATAAAGGATATAAACATGCATCTTTGTCATGCACCCAAATTATGTATCCATACATATTCTGGTTTTGTTAACTTAAATCCATGATGTACTTAACCATATGCATAATCAAAAGTTTGTGTGTAGTTGTCATGGGTATATTTCACAACCTACATACATCTCTATTCTAAAATTGTTCAATTCATGATTGTTCAAAAATCATTCTCATGTGATCCTCAAGGCATAATCATTTGCCTCTTATCCTAACAACAAACCATCCTTGCTCATTTACTCTTTCATTTATTTATACTCGTCTTTCCTGAGGGAATGGAGTGCATTCCCCTTAAGCTATCATTCAAAACAGATATTTCATGACTCTTTAAAAATGGAGTCAACCATGCACCTATGGTATTCACTTAATCTTGGCAAGTGCAATTCTTTCCTTACATATCACTCATCAAGGTAGCCATATTGTGCATTTAGTATACATATATCCTTACATCATGCATGTGCATCACTTTCACATTTAATATCATTCATACCTAACTGAGATTACTATCAAGCTTCATATCAAAAAGATTCACAATGCATTAAATCCATGCACTTAAGCATAAACACACTCAAACCTAACCAAACATTCATCATGCAAGCTCATTGCTTGCACCCTTTCCATGTCATGCATGCACATGGGCATCTCAGACTTCCATATCCTCCTCCAAGGATATTGTTGCCATCCTTATGACAAGCCTCATAGGAACACTCAACACTGAGTTTCCCTCTCAGCTGAGAGCTTGCAGTCATTCACACGACATCCACATGTAAGTTGAATCGGACATAGTCATAACTATGTTCCCTTTTGATACGATAACAGGTAGCAAGAAAACACTCTTGCCTCAACCTCCTTGGAACATTACCCAACTTATAAATACAATCTGGGCAATTATAACCATGCGCAAGGTAACAGAATCATCCAAACTAGCTTCCATCTATATCTATATGGCCACCATCCACCATTGGATGTCAAACTAACCCATTGGGCTTCTAGAAGTGCCCCAACACTTCCTTTACCACTTTCAGGATCAGCATTTAGTCAACCATTTTATCTTAATTTTAACAATTTAATGTCTAATACCATTTGGACTATTCCCTTTAGAGCCCAAATGCAATCTCGAATTATGTTACTTACTAAGTATCTTAGTTCAGAAATCCAAAGTATCTTTAGGTCAAGATCGGTCTTGACCACTACACCTAGAATTCTTCCTTTTGTTCAGCAACAGTGAGGGACAGAGGCCACTCTCCTCCTCCCACAAGAACTCTAGTAGATTAGTTTCCTATCCACCAAGCAAGGGAGGCCGTTGTGATTTCTCACTCAATCACTCTATATTTCCACAGCTTCGTTTATCAGCGTGATTAGAAAAACCTTGTCCAACAATTCTTGTACTCAGAAACAAAATCCATTTCTCAGTCCACTTTGAAACCCGAGAGTTGTGCATGCTCTCCCTTATCAGGGAATGGTCACCAGACTCATTCCTCTGATCGTGAGGGGTTATACACCTATACTAGGTCTAACCCTTCATTAAAGCAGTAATCATTACTGCTATGAATCATTTCCATCCGTTCACATTGTTAGTTTAGTTTAAATATTAGTGTTCTTCATCATAATCCCATTCCTGTAGGATCGTCTATCATTTCCCAAGAAATGATAGGCTCCCTTTGTCATAGACTAGCATGATTCAATCTCGTTGGTTAAAATCTCAACTGTATTTTAAATCTGCATCCTTCTACTCAAGGAACTTATGTAGATGATTTAAGTTTGGCAGTAATATTCTCCACAGGCTCATCTTAGCCTTGGTAACCAAATCTTATGACTGTACAACAACATGTACAATTGCACAATGAAGTCAACTTCTTTATTTGGGAACATTAGCAACATACAGTGCCAATTTCCAAAACATCTATCAACGGTAAAGGATCTCATTCCTCTCTTCAGTAGAGGTTTTCTAAGCCTCTTAGGAATGCGGTAAGATAGGGTGTTACCCCTTAAAGTCCTCCAGAAATATTTTCATACGACTCGTGCATGAGCCCAAGTAGGCCAAGTGTTGTTGTTGTGCTCTGATACCAATTTGTAACACACTCGCCCCCTAGGTGCTCTTTTAAGGGGTTGGGGCATCAAAATTTTGTTTCCCTTAACTCTCTCTAGGTTCCCCTTTCACCAAAGTGCAGGTTCTTCCAAACCCGCGGGATCTTTCCTATCCCCTTTGAAGGATTTGAACAACAGGCGCTAGCTTTCCATGCTAGGCCCCTTCCTTCATATGACCTCAGGTTGTTCCCAGGCGCCAACTCAAAGGGCGTTGCGGAGCTTCGGGCTCCGGGTGCCCTCGACATACCTGACTCCAAATCCTCCTAACTCCGAACTCGCGAACACACGCGGACCAGATATATAGTCCACACTTCTTTCACAACCGACAACTGAGATTTACTTCGGGACTTCGGCGTTCGGGAGTTTCGACACTCCAAACACCTCTTTCCTTCGAAGTGCTATGTACCCAGAGTTACAGATCAAGTGCCACATTTTTTCCCCGATCAACGGTCGATACCTGTACTTTGCCCCGCTTCGGGCAACTTGCAGTCAACGCTCCTCCACGTTCTTTCTTTCAGAGTACCAATCCTCCGAAGTAACAGATCTCACGCCACGTGTCCTATTCCAATGGGCGGTTCTGATGAACTCCAATGCTCCGGCCTTCGGAAGTTCTCGACGCTCCAAACACCTCTTTCCTCCGAAGTGCTTTGTACCCGGAGTTACAGATCTAGCGCCACGTGTTTTCCCCGATCAATGGTCGATCCTTGTACTTTGCCCCACTTCGGGAAACTTGCAGTCAACACTCCTCCGCGTTCTTTCTTTCGGAGTACCAATCCTCCGAAGTAACAGATCTCACGCCACGCGTCCTATTCCAATGGGAGGTTCTGATGAACTCTGGTGCTCCGGCCTTCGGAAGTTCTCGTTCCTTTACCCTTCAATTCCTCCGGAGTGACTTTCACCCGGAGTAAATCTCCAGTCTCCACGTGATCCGACAACGGACAGCTAGGATGATTCCTTACCTTTGGAGCTTCGAACGAATTATGTTCAACGCTCCACTTCCTTTCCTCCAGAGTTCGCACTTCCAGACTCTGCGATCTGCTAACGCGTGTCCCCCTCAGATCGACGGTCACGATTTACTTCGGCAGTTCGGGCTTCGGGAGTTCTTAAGTCGCGCGACCCCACTTTCCTCTGAAGTGGCTATCTTCCGAAATGGAAGATCTGCTGACACATGTCCTCGGCTGACGGACGGCTCAGATGAACTCTAACTCTCCAACCTTCGAGAGTTCTTGTTCAAAACACTCCTCTTTTCTCTCGGAGTTGGTCAGTGTCGGGTTGACCACAACCTAAATCTGACAGTCTGAGGGTATCTACGTGACCCTAGAGATCTATGGCTCGTAACTTATGTTCAAGGATACCTTGGGTCCCATTGTTGTGCCACTCCAAGAGGAACAACTGGCAACGTCGTCACTCGAAAAATGGGCCCCCACATGATCTCAACGTAATACATGTGTCCCCACGATCGAACGGTCGTGAGGGATTCTAAAGGATCCTTAGATCCACGGTCCACATTAACTTCAGGACTTCGAGGGTTTTGGTGTTACCAAACCTCTGTCCTCCCAAAGTGATCAACGTCGGGCTGACTATATCGTAGATCCGACGGACGGGATAGTTCTCAGGCATCCTCAAATCTACGGCCCAGATTAACTTCGGGACTTCGGGACTTCGGGGGATTCACCTCCTGTATGGCAAATATACTCAATTCATCGGACCGACAAAGTCCGAAGGACTCTAAGGGTTAACGCTCATGTTCCTTCTCCAAATCTGACGATCGTGAAGAACTTCGACTTCTCCCGAACTAATCTCATCCATTCGTCTTCCAAACAAAAGGATCTCTCCTTTCGGGGCTTGAAACTCGCTATCCTACCTGAGCTTTGTCAGCTCCTTAAGTACTTAGGTATTTTGTGCTAATTCTCCTAAACTTAACACTTAGAGAAATCCTTCGTGCACCCCCTTGCGCTCATTTATCAACTCTAGAATCAAAGGGGGTTCTCAATCTCTGCCCGCCTCGCAGAGACTCTGTGCATACATGCACTACCTCTCATGAGCTTAATTGACTCCTTCCTTCAAAACGAATGGGAGTGTCAACATGCACACGTGAGACTATGCCCAAAGTCAACAAATTCACAGTTCATTTATTTTAACTTGAGCCACCACAGGGCTCAGGCATTTACGTGTACAGGCCAGAGAATTCCTTATTTTCCTAAACACACAATTAGGCGGAATTGAAGGGATAGAGTATAACCATTAAGCAAACATGTCCATCCTTGCAACATTCATAGGATATCCAACTTTAATTCACAGTTACCGCTTAAATACACAGGATATGAGAATACTTATCTATTACAAGTTGTAGCCAACTAACTAATTGTGGGTGTTCATCCTTCCACCCAACCATAGGCTTGGAGGCATTCATTCTTAGCGCTCTGGCCACCCCCGTGCCAAGCCATGATATCACCAGGGAATTTATGCCAATTCTCAATGATCCTTTCTCCTTCACATCTTCCACGAGGTTTATCAGGTGCTTCCTCAGCATCAAGCTCGTGGCCCTCTGCTAAGGTCTCGTTTTCTGCAAACTCTTCGATATTTCTCTTTCTGTCACGGTTTCTACGAGGTTTATCAGATGCTTCCTCGGCATCAAGCTCGTGGCCTTCGACTCATTCTCCGTTGAAGTCCTTCCTCGCATTCTCCACTCTTCTCTTTATATTCTCTTGTGTTCCTTACACACACATCCCTCCTATCTTGTTTCCTCCTGTCAGAAGGAAACCCGGGTCAATCTGGGTCTGTCTGACCCTGTGGTACTTTGGATTGACCTTCTACAGCTAGACCATGCTTCCATTCATGGGGGTGGTTGAGGGTTCAACCACCGGTCATTTTCTTATTAATTGTTCTCTTATCGTTTTCACATTCTCTCCTCTAGTGATATCATGGCTAGTACTTTCAAGGCTTCACCCCCATAGTGAGTTATTGGCAATTAAACAATAATATATTTACATTGTTTCCATGCCACAGCATGGTAATCCTAATTAATGATTAATTACAAGTTGGGGGAAAAAGGGGTGTTACAAAGGGTTAGGTTTCATGGTCCAAGACATGGTTTGAGGCAAAAAACCATGCACATAGGATAAAACCAATGCTCTTAAGGCTTGTGGGTAATGCAAATGGCCCCATATCTCTAGGCAAACCTTTCATAAGGAATATTTGGCCACTTAGATGAATATAAGTATGTTTTCATCTACTAGGGACAACAAGAATGGGAATCATGGCCTAAGACATGGTTTGAGGCCAAAACATAAGCACTCATCACTAAGCTAATGCCCTTTGAAATCATGGATCTTGCACATGAACTCTGTACCACTACATGGCCCTACAGAAGGAACCTTTGGTCTAAGAGAGGGATATAGACTTGATTTCATCGATTGGAGGTAACTTAAGGATGGGTCTTTTGAATAAAGATTTGGCATGATGCCAAATACCATGCACTTAGTACCAAACTAATGTTATTAGTGATTTTGTGTCATGCATGGGTCCCAATACCATCACATAAGACATGTGAATGAATCTTTAGCCGACGATTCACCTATTGATGCTTTGTTAGTCTAGGTTTTTTGTGGTTGGCTTATGCATTAGTTTATTCCATTGATCTAGCCCATTCACTAGGTTTGGTTGTTGGAATAGCTACTAGTTTTCTCAATTTGGATATTCATGTCACTAGTTTAGCCAATTCTAGACACTATTCTAATCATTAATCTATAGTTGGTCTAGTTATTGGTGTAGATATTAGTCTATTATGAATCCAATTGCTAGTCCATCATTGGTTTAGTTAGTGAGTCTCTTGCTAGTCTAGTAGTTGGCTCTCTCACTAAATTTGTCGTTGGACAGAATGTTAGGTCTCGTGCTAATATGTTGTCCATCTCAAGTTGGGCCACTTGTTGGTCGAGATGTTGGGTCTCACACTGATATGCCATTGGTAGAGACATTGGATCTCATGTTTGTGTGTCATTGGTCTATCTAGCAATAAACCCTCATGTTGGTCTATCTAGCGATAAACCTAGCGAGATATCCAACAACTAGACCAATATGAGACACGATGTATCGACTAGCAACAATGCTAGCATAATAGTAGCGATAGACAAGCATGACACCCAACATCTTGACCATTGACTAACCCAACATGAGACCAGTGACAAACCAACATGAGACCCTAAGCTTTGGCAAGTGACACCCAGCAAGAGACATAGCTACTAGACCAACAAAAGACTCTCTAACTATGTTGAGATTTGGGTACCTTGGAAAGTGGTCCCCTTGTGTTTGAGAGTCTCTAAACACAAAGGGGAGACTATTACCCTTATACCTTTACTTTCTATTATAATTTCACATTGACTTTATTCGCTTAAGTCATAAAGTAAAATTTGTCACTTAAGTCATAAAGTGACAATTAATTCAAGTGGGTGAATTAATAGAGATAAAGCAAACTATGGAAACTTAAGTAAAGTGGGTTTCTAAGTGAGATTTATGAGAAGTGATCTCACCCATTGATTAAACTTGGGCTAGATGCGACCTAGGCCGTTGATCTTTTAGGTTTGGCCTAAGAGAGGCTAAAGGAGGCAAAAGGGTAAGGAAGAGATTCATTCTCGCTTGAGAGAGTTGAGTGAAAACGAGAAGAGAGAAGAAGAGGGTTTGGAGAGGAGAAGAGGGCGCACCTTTGTGAAGGAGGGGCGCATAGCTTGAGGAAGCTAGTCTTGAGCTTGTGAGGCTGCACTTGTGTGATGCAAGAGTGTTTGAGAGCTTAAGGGGCGGACTAAGTTTGGTGAAGGGTGGCGCTCTTGGTGTAGAGAGAGTGCACTTGTTTGGTTGAGGGTACAATAGCTTGTGCAAGGAGAAAAGGGGGGTGCATCCATAGCAGGCACAAGCAAAGGGCGCACAAGGCACACCAATCAAGGTGCAAACACCATCTAGTGGACAAGCAAGCTAAGTGGGCACAAGTCATCTCCATATCAGGCACAAAAGGAAAGGGGATGCACTACTGCACTAGGGGCACATTTCCCAAGAAGAACCCCATTGTTGAGCTTGAGATGAGCTAGCAGTTGTATCAAGTTCTTCTTATGTTATTTATTTTTGTACAGTTTCTTGAAGACTCCAATATATATCTATCTCTCTTACTGGTTTACCCCATGGGGATTTTTCCACGGTCATGTTGACCAAAAACTACTTGTGTACATCTGTCATGGTTTGCTTAGTATTTTCAGCTGTAATTTGTTAAAGATCTAGGAGGGGTGTTTGATGTTTTATGGTATATGTATGAGCTAATCTTGGACAGCATAAACCCATTGTTTAACCCATGCAAAGAGAATCCATAAAAGAGAATTAAACCAAAAGATTGATGGCAGATTTCAAAGGGAGAAAAATCAGATTGTGTGACTACGCTAAAACAGCAGAGAAACAGTTTGGTTAAGCTTGAAATAAGTGCCTAACAGCAAGTCAAAGACAGACCTCTGTTAGCAACCCTTAAACCTCGGCATTTCTTCATGGTATCAGAGCCTAAGGGAAAAAGAGTGGGCTGAATTTTGGAGCAGACAGTGGGCAGAGTTCAGGAAGGGAAAAGATCAGATCCGTTGGCTGGTTTTTTTTGGACAGCAAGTATACTGTCCTAAACAGTGACAAATATCAGATTTGAAAGTGCCTAAAATTGAGTGTAATTTGAGAAGATTGTTACATGGGTTGAGGAGCTTCTTTTCATGCTTGAGATTGGTGTGTTAGAGGCAGTTTTCTTTTATTCAGATCAAATCATTTTTTGGTAGTAGTGGGCAGCCATGTCAGTGGCAGGATTGAGGGTGGAGGATAGGCCAGCAGGTGTTGGCCACTGGTCTCCTTGGAAGGCCATAATTGTTTTGATATTGGAAGAACTAGAGTTGTGGGTCATTGTATCTGCCCCAATGGCTCTTTCTCCTATTATTGATCATGTGTTGATGGCAGAGTTCAGGAAGAGAAATATCAAGGCAAAGAGAACTATCCTTGATGCAGTTAAAGACCATATCATACCTCATGTGTCTGGTAAGACTTTTGCTCATGAGATGTGGGCCTCATTATGCAAACTTTACCAGAGTTATAACCAGAACCGATTGATTGTGCTTCAAGGGAAGTTGAGGAGCATCAAAATGATGAAGGCTAAGTCAGTTACTTCATACCTCTCGAGATTCACTCAGACTCATGATGAGTTGGCGGTTGTTGGAGAGATTGTGGATCCCACGGTGTTGGTGAGGACAGCCTTAAATGGCTTCACTAAATCTTGGGAGAATTTTGTGCGAGGCATTGTGGCCAGAGAGACTATGCCTAGTTGGGAGAGGCTCTAGGATGACTTCATGCGGAAGGAGCTGAGGCATGGCTCCACATCTACTAGTCAGCAACAGGGTGTTGGAGATGGTGATGAGGGTGATATTGCCTTTGTGGTAAAATCCAAGGAGAAGACCGGACAAGGTCCCATAGGAGGGGCCAAGCAACAGCAACCGAAAGGAGGGCAGAAGGACATGAGCAATGTGAAATGTTTTGCTTGTGGCGAGATGGGGCATTATGTTGGACAGTGTCCCAAGAAAAAGAAGAAGCAGGGTGGTACTGCAGCGATAGCAGAGGAGTTTACTACTCAATTTGAGAGGGAGGGTGCTTTCATGGGTTGTTGTTTGACGGTTGAGACACCATCCAGCAATTGGTGCATAGACAGAGTTGAGGAGGTCTTGCATATTCAAAGTGTTGCAGCTCAGGGGACTCAGACTCAGTTATTGAGTACACTGTATTCAGGGGTGACTGGTCCACCCAAGACAGCTTCAATTTCAGAGTTGTCGAGTATACAGACAGTCGATGCAGATGCTTCAGGGCCACATACTACTTTGCAGAGATCTGTTGGAGAGCCTCGGAGGTTGGTCAGAGAGGGCACAGCACCAAAGAGGTTTGGGTCCCACTTGGCTATGAAGACGAGCAAACCAGTTTCAAATTCCACTTCAGGAGGAAGTCACTTGGTCGAGACCAAGGTGAGGATCTTTGATGAGATGCCAAGATCGAGAGACTCTTGGTGAGACGTCAAGAGCAAGGGACCTTTGATGAGATACCAAGGTCGAGATCTTTGGTGAGATGCCAAAATCAAGAGACTCTTGGTGAGATGCCAAGAGCAAGGGACCTTCGGTGAGATGCCAAGGTAGAGATCTTTAGTGAGATGCCAAGATTAGGAACTTTGGTGAGATGCCAAGATCAAGGCTTGGATCAAGGACTTTGGTTCAAGGAGATCTTAGATAGGTGGAGATGGACTTCCATCTAGAGATCATGCAGGTCGAGCAGATTAGAGTTAGAGGCCACTTTTGATGATCAGGTTCTAGCCATACTCACCGAGTATTTGACAACAGGCAAGGATGTCCACTGTCAGGACAAGATTGGAGAAGTGAGTGACACTTTCCTCATTAAGAGGGAGTATTGAGATTTGGGTACCTTGGAAAGTGGTCCCCTTGTGTTTGTGAATCTCTAAACACAAAGAGGGAGACTATTACCCTTATACCTTTACTTTATGTTCTAATTTCACATTGATTTTATTCACTTAAGTCATAAAGTGAAATTTATCACTTAAGTCATAAAGTGACAATTAATTCACAAGTGGGTGAATTAATAGACATAAAACAAAGTGAGTTTTTAAGTGAGATTTATGAGAAGTGATCTCACCCATTGATTAAACTTGGGCTAGATGCGATCTAGGCCCTTGATCTTTTAGGTTTGGCCTAAGAGAGGCTAAAGAAGGCAAAAGGGTANCTATTACCCTTATACCTTTACTTTATGTTCTAATTTCACATTGATTTTATTCACTTAAGTCATAAAGTGAAATTTATCACTTAAGTCATAAAGTGACAATTAATTCACAAGTGGGTGAATTAATAGACATAAAACAAAGTGAGATTTATGAGAAGTGATCTCACCCATTGATTAAACTTGGGCTAGATGCGATCTAGGCCCTTGATCTTTTAGGTTTGGCCTAAGAGAGGCTAAAGAAGGCAAAAGGGTAAGGAAGAGATTCATTCTCACTTGAGAGAGTTGAGTGAAGAAGGGAAGAGAGGAGAAGAGGGCGCACCTTTGTGAAGGAGGGGCGCATAGCTTGAGGAAGCTAGTCTTGAGATTGTGAGGGTGCACTTGTGTGATGCAAGAGTGTTTGAGAGATTAAGGGGTGCACCAAGTTTGGGGAAGGGTGGTGCTCTTCGTGTATAGAGGGCGCACTTGTTTGGTTGAGAGTGCAATAGTTTGTGCAAGGAGAAAGGGGGGGCGCATCCATAGCAGGCACAAGCAAAGGGCGCACAAGGCACACCAATCAAGGGCGCAAACACCATCTAGTGGACAAGCAAGATAAGTGGGTGCAATTCATCTCCATATCAGGCACAAAAGGAAAGGGGGTGCATTTCCCAAGAAGAACTCCATTACTGAGCTTGAGATGAGCCAGCATTTGTATCAGGTTCTTCTTATGTTATTTCCTTTTGTACAGTTGCTTGAAGACTCCAATATATATCTATCTCTCTTACTGGTTTTCCCCATGGGGTTTTTCCAGGGTCATGTTGACCAAAAACTACTTGTGTACATTTGTCATGGTTTGCTTAGTATTTTCAGCTGTAGTTTGTTAAAGATCTAGGAGGGGTGATTGATGTTTTATGGTATATGTATGAGCTAATCTTGGACAGCATAAACCCATCGTTTAACCCATGCAAAGAGCAGCCATAAAAGAGCATTAAACCCAAAGATTGAGGGCAGATTTCAAAGGGAGAAAAATCAGACTCTGTGACTGTCCTAAAACAGCAGAGAAACAGTTTGGTTAAACTTGAAATAAGTGCCTGACAGCAGGTCAAAGACAGACCTCTGTTAGCGGCCCTTAAACCTCAGCATTTCTTCAAACTATACTAGCGTAAGACCCATTGTCCTGACCAATGACCAACCAACATGAAAATCACTCACTTTGCTTATTCTGTGAAAAGTGTATGTGCTCTTGTTTCATTTATGTCCTTGTACACGTCTCTGTGGTTGATTCAACCTCATTACTATGTTGTCTTTGAATTCTATTAAAGGGACTAAACCTATTACATGCAGATTTCATGTAAAATATATATGAAGTAACTTGTAAAATCCTAACTCATTCAAGCAAAATGTGATGCCAACTTTGTTTAGCAGTAGTTCAACCAAAGTTTATGTCAATTCGACCACATTTCATATCCTGGAGACCATTTAAGAAGAAACTTAGATAGACAACTTAAAAGGGCAAAAAATACTAGTAGATTTAATGAATACCGATCTATGAAAGGAGCAAGGACACCAAGTATGCTTGACCCTGCTATATGGTCTTTATCCACCTAGAATCTTTTACATGAACCAAGAGATACAATTCAATTTTTGGTCCACAATGACCTCAAACATTTGTTATACTAAATTTTAACAAATTGGAAATAATCTGAAAAACAGTGAGCCTTGAGGCAAATACAAACAATATATAGCATCAGAAGATGCATGCAAAATCGCTCCACGCCAACAGTCCTACTGACATGTATTGAATTTGACAACTATATTAATACCAAACTTCAATCATAGCTTTCTCTTGCCACTTCAAATTTGGAATTCCATCCTAGACTACAATAGCCATCAGAGTGTTAAGCATGCCTAATCAACTTTACCATTGATTAATGGTATTTAGTAATAAAATTACTATCTTCTGGTTTTACATTGTTTGAACGCTGTTGGAGACACATCATTCCAACGGTTGAAGCAAATAAATTCCAATACATGTTCTATTAAGTTCAATTTGTAAATTCCATTCAAGTACATAGCAGTAACTATTGTGGCTATTCTTTGTGGCCTTTGCATGTAGTCTCCCTACATTGACAAACCGGTCGACCTGCAGCTTGCCACCCATTAAAGCCTCTTTCAAGAACAAGAATCTTCTTAATATTTGATGGTCCTGCAGACACATTTTCTGACAAATTTTCTGCAAGCATGCGAGCACAAGATGGTCCGCGAACCTACCACCCAACAGCACTATCAGTAAATATGGTCACTAATTCTAAAATTAGGTCTTACAACTTCACACATTATTTCATTGAACAGCACCTAATAAGTCACCGTCTATGAGCAAAGCAAAAACTACATTTTGCTTTTGAGCTAAAATGCATAAACTACAAGTGCAATCAAAAAAATGATAATTCTATATTAATGATATAATGCAGATCAATTATAGCAACTACAAAGTGACCATAATTCAGTCAACAAGTTGCACTCAGGTTGACAGAAAGTGCTCAAGTGCTGGAGGAATGGTCAGGGTGCGGATTCCGTTCTGGCGAGCGTTCTAGGGTTCTAACTTCGAGCGTGGGCTGAGAGGTCCAATGGCGGCGCCAGGGGGTGGGGCGTCGGCCCCTCCTCCGTTGATCCCGAACAAAGAGGCCTTTCGCAGGCTGGTCAACAGCAGCGGGAAGAAATCGGTGGCTCCAGCGATCCCGAAATTCATTAAGAAACTGGAGGATATCCCGGAAATAGCTCTTCCTGAAGAGAGACCAATGCAGATCGCCCTGGCTCTGGCCCAACGTGGGCTCATGGGGCAGTTCATGGGCCTATGGCCGTCTTCCAAAACCACGGACGGCTGGATCCAGCGCAACTGGAAACCAAACCTGGCGCATGGGGTTACCTGCTACCCAGTCGGGCGAGGGTTTTTCGTGTTTGAATTTATTTCTGAAGAGGATCGAGACCTAATTTTCAGGAACGGCCCCTATTTTATGGGCTCGCAGGGTCTTTACCTGAACAAATGGACTCCGGACTTTGACCCCATGGTGGATACGCCTAAAGAAGTGCCGGTGTGGGTCAGATTACCTAATCTTCCGATGCACTGCTGGGACTCAGAATCTCT
>SNQJ01S0025612.1:39341-54793 GCA_010110895.2 Picea sitchensis
GTCATTTCTCGCCCTCATCCCAAAAGAGAAAGGGGCAAATACCTTTAACAGGTTCAGACCGATATCTCTGTGCAACACCGAGTATAAAATTATAACAAAGATAATAGCAAACAGGCTCAAGAAAATTCTTCCGAAGCTGATCCCGGAAAATCAGGGAGGTTTCGTTCGTGGGAGACAAATCCTTGATAATATAATTCTAGTCCAGGAAGCCATTCACACACGCTGTAAAAAAAAAGAGAAAGGAATGGCAGTCAAGTTGGATCTTGCCAACGCCTTTGATCGGGTTCGTCATGATTTCTTGTTTACAGTAATGAGGAAATTTGGGTTCACTCAAAAGTTTATGGGGTGGATAAAGGCCTGCATTTCTGCTCCTTGGATCGCTCCCTTGATCAATGGCCGCCCTGCCAAGTTCTTCCAAGCCTCTAGGGGGCTCAGACAAGGCTGTCCTCTGTCCCCTATGCTCTATGTTATTCAAGCCGCTGTACTGAGTTTTCAGCTGAAGAGTTGCCTCATAAACAAATCCCTTCCTGGAATCAGAATCACCCCTTCCACCAACGAAGTAAGCCACGCTCAGTTTGCAGATGATACTATTCTTCTGGGAGCGGCCAGCATTAAAACAGCCCAAAGCTTCAAGTCTGAACTCGATCTCTATAAACGTTGCTCTGGCAGCGAAATTAACAATAACAAGTGCAAGATCTACGGCTGGAATTGTACCCCTCAGGAACTGTAGCAAATAGGACGCATCCTCGATATGGAAGGCCTTTCAGTTTGGGATAACTTCATCTACCTCGGGCTTCCGATTTTCAAAGGCCGGGCAATGGTGGCACATTGGCTGCCTTTGGTGGATAAGCTCAAACACAAAATCCAAGCCTGGGGAGCCAATTGGCTAACCAGAGAAGGCAAAGTTGTGCTTATGAATTCAGTCCTTTCAAGCCTCCCTATTTACCAGTGCTCGGTCCTGGTTGCTCCCAAAACAATCACAAACAAAATTGATGTTATGCTGCGAAGATTCCTGTGGGAAGGAGGCAAGAATTGCGCGAGAAAACTCCATCTGATTAACTGAACCAAGGTCAAGCATTCCAAGTTGGAAGGGGGACTGAACATACGAGATGTGGCTGTTCATAATCTAGCTATGGGAGGCAAGCTGCTTTGGCGAATGATCACTGGAAAACGAACCTGGACCAAGCAAATCCTCAGGAAAAAATACTTCCGAGGAGACCGAGACCGCTGTCTAGAGAGGCCTCCCAAAGGAACGAAAGGGTCCCCAATTTTCTTCCTTTGCCTTAGAGCTCTCGCCTTCTTCCAGTCAAATCTCACTTGGATCCCGGGAAACGGAGCTAAAATTCGTATCATGGAGGATTCCATTCTCGGCGATCCTCCACTCATAGGAGTCCGGGACATTATGCATATTGGGGAATGGCTCTCAGCCAACAATCGTAAGACTCTTTGGGACATCTCCCTCTGGAAAAGTGACCATCATCTCTCCTGGCAAGACTGGAATTTAGGGCGCTATCCGGAGGAGCTCCATGAAGAAGCCTTGATCCTTCTAGAGTATCTCCATGGGAAAGCTCCGATAGGGGCCAACTACAAAGACAAACGAGGCTGGGGTTCCCCCACAGGGAACTATACAGCTTCAGCAGGTTATAAGGTTGCCTTAAACACCCCCTGGGTCCCCCCAAACCCAGGTCCGTGGAAAGCTCTCTGGCACTTCCCTTCTATCCCCAAAGTTGATCATTTCGCCTGGGCTTTGACTCACAACAGTATTCTAACCTACAGTAATCTTAAGAAGAGGGGCTGGGAGGGCCCCTCCCGCTGTCCTCTTTGCAGAGTCAACGAAGAAACCCCTGAGCACCTCCTTTTCGAGTGTGGGTACTCAAAAGAAGTATGGCGCCTCCTTCTGGGCGGGGCACTTCCTCGTCTACCCTCTTTGGCTTCGGATTTTTTAAGCAACTGGCAGACATTATCCCCTTTTGACCTGCACAAAAAGCACCTCCTCAAAACAGTATGGATGTGGCTACCTAAATTCATCTGTTGGAAAATTTGGTTAGAAAGAAATAACAGGATATTCAATGAAGTCGGAAGACTGCCTTCCTAGGTGGCAATTAAAGCTAGAACATTGATGGCAGAAGTAATAAACGGAAAGCCCAACCTTAGGAACTCTGCCCCACTCTCGGAGGAGGAAGACAGATGGCTTAAGGATTTCAGCCAAAACCATATCAGTATCACTCAAATTCAATCGAAGCCAATTAGGAAATGGGAGATAAGATTGGAGGAGCAGGAATTTATCCAATGGAGGTCGACTCTCAATGAATGGTGCCTTTTCTTCGACGGGGCCTCGAAAGGAAACCCGGGTCAGGCAGGTGGTGGGGGAATCATTATTGACCCTTCAGGCATCACTCATACTGTGTACGCATGGGGTTTAGGCCATGCTTCCAACAACCACATACTGTGTACGCATGGGGTTTAGGCCATGCTTCCAACAACCAAGCGGAGTTTCTCGCACTATGGCAAGGTCTCCACCAGGCCTTAAAAATGGGAATCCAGTCAATTAGAATTTTTGGCGACTCCAAGCATGTTCTGGAAACACTCATAACAAAAAAAACGTTTAAGGACAGCACTTTAGCTCAGCTGTACAGAAAATCCGCCCTCCTCCTCAGTCAATTCAAAGAATCTCATATGAATCACGTGCTGAGAGCCCTAAATGGGCAAGCTGATGCTCAAGCGAATAATGGATCCCTTCTGAGCAAAGGAATCATAAAGGTGAATGAAAACACGTCCTTTCAATCCATTCCTTAAGCCAAACGGATACCGAGCATTGAAGCTCCACGTGAATAACATGACAGACCGGCCGTTCGCTAGATCCTTCATCATGATGTTGGACGAGAAATCCCCTGTTCAGAGATTGCAATCTGACTCGGGCTGGGCAGATCCTCGGGGAAGAGTCCCGGTTCTCTTCATAAGGGGAAGCTTGGTCTGCCTGTTCTCATCTTCAAGTGTTTTCTGGCTATTCTCTGGTCTCCTCCTGCGCGGAATCTCTTCAGAGCGATGGACAAGGAGGACTCTGCGTCCAAACCGAGCCTCACTCCGCAGGAGCGTATTGAGTTACTCCGGGCTGAGCTGGAAAGCATTAAGGCTACCACAGCCAAGAACAAGTGGGAGCTGCTTGCAATGGAGATGCAGGATATCAAAGACGACCTGTCGGACGAGATCCAAGCTGGGTTGAAAGACGCTGCGAATTTAATGGGAGATCTTGGAAAAAGGCTCTGTAAGCTGGAACTCCAAGTGGAAGAGCTCACCACGGCCCTTGGCAAGATCTCAGAGGCCACGGCTGAAGCTTCTTCCAAGAAAGGTCACTGAACCCGCTCGTGTCTCCAGATTGATAGATCTGGAAGTTATGAGGATTTTCAGAAGCCCATCTGTTAGGCTAAATCATCGGTATAAGCAGGCTAATCGGCATGTAATCGAGTCAAGTATGAATAGTTCGCTATTAAGAATCTTGATTTCTGAGCTACAGCTCACATTTTGAATCTGTAAGGGTTGGCAGCCCACTCTGCCGATAATTAAATAAAAACCTCATAACCGATTTTGTTAAAAAAAAAACAAAGTGACCATTTCCTGAACAGTTATAACTGAAGAATAAACACATTCATTTTTAGAAAAGGGGGATGGAAAGCCTTCTAAAAAGTCCAAAAGAATAATCACTGGCCTGACATTAAATTTAAACTAGGAAAAAGATAGCAGAAAACATATCATACAATAAATTCTAGTCTTATAGTTGAGATCATAAAATGGACAGGAATAAACTAAACAGTTTCAGACACATCAATCATTTATGCTTCAATCTGGTACTGCTGAGATAACAGGTTTCATGGTATCTACTCAATATCAAAACTCTATTTGCCACTAACTTTTATTATTGACATCATTTCTGCAATCTACTACAGATCGTCTGACCCACATGTCCTGTATTGTCAAGAAGATATTTATACCTCAAAAAATGTCTATTCTGCACTAAAACTAATTCCATTAACCAAATTCATTATTTTAAATAAACAATCAGGATATTATAGTGGGTTGCATTGACACAAGTAAAGCTCAAAAAATATTTTAACCATACATAATGTCCGATTCATATTCATCTGCTTGAAAGAATGCATTTTTGCTGAGAGATATCTTGTACCTATGATATTAATCCCTTCATCTCCTGATCATTCTAGAAACTAACAATTTGCCAGTGTTATTCCCTACATACTCCAAAAGTTGAAGTGAAAGTTTGTAGTAATTCTTCATATGCTTGCAAGGTGATACCACTAATATAGTCCAAAAGAATTTTCAAAAATAGTAGAATTTCACATTACACAACCACAACTTTGGAATTTTCACCACCAGTGGCTCTAGAATTCTACAATTTTACAATAGGTAATGGAACCTTTCACTTGCATTGCCTGTTATTTTTATCAAATAAACCAATCAGCAATTAACCCTATTTAATTAAAAGTCACAAGACTCAGACTCAGGAATGACTTGGAAAACCTAAGAGTAAGAGTTTGACTTGGAAACATATTTGTCAAAAAAACTTGGCATAAAACTTGTAAATAAAAAACTTGAAAATTCACAAAAGAAAAAAAATACAGGTAGAGTTTATGGCTGTCCGCCAAGTTTTATAGGTACAAATTAGCCAAGTCTTGCACAGATGAGTCCTGATTGAAATTGCCTCGTTATGATGAGTTTGACTGAGTCTTTCGATGGAAAATTTGACACAGCTTGTTCTTCGGCCAGGCTGAGTCAAACTCAAGAGTACTCAGAACACTCGACCTAGTCTTGTAACTGTGATTTAAGAAACAATGGTGTGTGGTTTTGGTGTCGCATTTTAGTTTGTTGATCAAACTTATTGTGTTATGCACACTGCTCTAAAAATGCAATCAATAAGATCACGTGAAATGTTGAAAAACACACTCATGAAATACTCTAGAGGATGAAAGATACAAACCCCTATAGCACTCTATTGTAATGATTGGAATTCATCTTTTAACTTGGTTTTGGTTGTTTACGGCTTACTCCTATCAACAGACTTCTCAAACTTGGCAAGCTATCTAATGTCATTAATTTAATTAATTGATTTTGCCTAAATATCTATTTAATAACACCTATGGATGCTATTAAAGATATTGGCAGTCAATTTTTCTGTTATTTACATTTTTAGGTACCTAATTTCACTGCTGTTGATTGCATCAATTCCCAATCACCAAATTATCACTTAATAATTGTTATTTGATAAAAGTAGTTGATAGCCCTAAATCAAAATTTGGAGACTAGAATCAAATTCAAGAAATACACATTAAAGTCAAGCTCTGACTATATAATATTAGCATAACAATGTTTCATAGCCATTTAATGGTAACCCTTTGCCGCAGAAGTTTTTGGTTAATCCTCCATGGCAGAAAGTAAGTCCCTCTCTGTGGTTAGTGGGCCACCAAGATATTCTTTGTTCTTACAGAAAATAGCATAAATAAAAGATAAATTGCACACTCCTAAAGGGGGTATTTAGACAAGCAAGAGAATATTACTTTCCATTCATTTCAAAAGTGCTCCTCCAACTAGAGCATCCTGGAAAAGAATAGAAAACTTTAGATATCACACAGGTGAACATGGAACCTCTGAACATCAGTTGGTGGACAAATTTCTTATTCAGACTGGGCTTCTTGTAACACTTTTGTTCAGCAATGGTTGGAGTTAATTCATTAGGAATTCGTCGAAGTATTGTAGATGAAGGATCCTCTGCAAGTCTTTTATCATCCTTGGCTTGGCAAGCTTTGGGTTCTCCCAAGCTTGTGTCAGCTACCAGTGAGCTGCTGGCTTTCGACAGAAGATCTAGCGAATGTCAAGGGATTCTTCCTCAGTTGCCTATCACGTTAGGTGGGAAGACTGTCTTAGTCAATCTGTTAGTGGTGCCAGGACCTTTAGACTTTAATTTGTTTCTTGGGCGTGATTATGTAGATGAATGTTGTGGTGTCTACACTTTTTCGTGTGATGCATTTCCCTCACAACGGAGGCACTGTCACTATTGATCAGCTTTCATCCGATAATCTCCATCCTGGTTCGACTTTACCTCAGGTTTCCCCTTTGTATGTTCCTAGTGTTCGAGTAGACTCTTCCCTGCCACGGGTGAATTATGTGGCGTCTTATCCTCAATGTTCAATTTCTCTTGAGAAGGATCCTTTACAGTTATGTTCGCCTTCTCGAGACAAGGTCTCGGCAATTGATCAAGTGTTTTATCCGATGGGGGCATGGGAGCCCTTGCTTCCCCCTATTGGCATGAGTAATCTGGCGTTTCATCTTGAGTCTGATCTTGTTGTTTGTAAGACCTCGAGCCCTAGTATTTGTGAGTTGTCGAGCCCCGGTTTCATGGATGTTGAGTTGCCTTCAGATGAGGCCATCCTTGAAGCTATGATTATGGATCTTCAACCTCCTCCTGAACTGGAAGCTTTACAGGTTGGTTACCAACAAAACCCTTGGCTTGAGCCTAGCAATGGGCTCTACCTGGAGCACTACTATGAATAAGCCGCAAGGTTGTGTGGTCCTCTGTACATATTATATTTTTAGGGTTTCTGGTTTTCAAGCTTTGTATCCCTTAATACTTGTCTTTATCAAAGGTTTCTATATTGGACTTCTGGGTAAGTGTTTTTGGTCTTATATACAGGACTTTGGAGACGTTTTCTTTGGTAGCTTTTCTTCCATGTTGATCCATTCTGACAGGTAATGATCTCGAAACTGGCATACAAGTTAGATTTTCCCCTTCATGCATTTTTGCATTATCTGTTTCCTGTTTCATTTTTCCTTAGGATCGACCCCATTGAGTTGCGACACGGAACMTTCTTTGTTGTTTAGAATTGTCGTAATTCACATGGTAGAGCCTACCTTCCATGGGCGTCCTAGTTTAGAATCCCTTTGTATTTTGGCGCTCATGCTACAAGTTTTTTGTTAGGCTTGGGAGTCCTATTTAGTCCTGYCGTGACTTTGCGTTTGAACTTCATTCTTCTTACTCAATCTTGTTTTGGGCATTACCTATGGGACTCCCCCCATTATATGTTGCTTATAACAACATTTATCYCGACTCTTTGGCAGTATTGTATTCCTTACTAGCATATAGTGTAGGCCCCATCTCGCTTGCATAATGCATCTATCTATACCGAACACATATTTGCCATAGGGTCAACCCCATTCGTCATTGGCATCATACCTTTCCAGTTGTTTAAAGATGTCTCTTACATATGGTAAAGCTTACCTCTCCATGGGTTTCTTAGTTAGTACCTCACTAGCATTTTTACACCCATGCTGCAATTTTTCCATAGGCTCGAAATCCCTCTTTAGTCCCGCCATGTCTTTGCGTTGAAGCCTCATAATTTCTCCTCACTCTTTTTCTGGCTAACTCACCTTCAAGGACTTCCAAACTTTGGTTGAGTTGTAATTGCATTGCATATTGATTGCTCGCGCTTTTAGGCCTAATGTCGGCTTCAGCATGCCATTGTTGAACCCATTGCTTATGCATTCCTATCAGTTCCCAGCCTTGCAATTTATGCCTTTGCAACTCGACACCTTTATCACTAGAGGAGACATTCCCCTGAGTGTTCTTATCCTACACATGCTTCCTTGCATTGAGCATAGGTATGTTCCTTGCGCTTTGGAACTAGTTTGCTTGCTCGCGACACTCGTTTCCTCCACTATACTATAGCACTCTTTTATTCTTTTTCAAGCTTTAATAATATGAAAAAGACAAAATAATCAAAATACCAAAAAGGGGGGAAAGGGTCCATCTCTTTTGTTGGCAGTAGTTTTGTCGCCCTTGAACAAAGCACAATCTTGAGTCAGTATCTCATCATTTTGGGTCTAGTATGGCTTTAGGAGACTTTTTCTCATTTTTTAGAATAATCTCCCCTGGTTGGTTATTCTTCCAACCATATGGAGTGTTTGTTGATACCTCTTGTGTCACAAATGTATCCCAATTTATAATCTGTGTTGCCTAAGACACATAATGTGTCATGCCTGAGTCGGCCATTATACAATCCGTCTCTGACCTTGCATGTCGGCCTTCCTGAGTCAGTCAAGTCAGTCTCATCATCACAAGTATCTTTGTCCTCTAATCGAGCTAGTATAGAAGGTCCCCATTGACTTCTTGTTGGCGGGTCTTCTCTTATCGACTCTGACACATTGCTTTGAGAGTATGACCTAGAGTTGCACCCTAGGCCTATTTGCATTATTGATAGGTGACCTTGCACTCAACAGATGACAAACCGCCATTGGTCGTTGACTAAGCGGTTTCCCTTGTGTTCAATGTCAACAAGAAACATCACACATAGGGATTTGTGTGGTACCTTGGTTTCCATTTAACCCCATTGGTGGATTCCTCGTCTTTGTCAATAGTCTTCATCATTGGCTACTATTCAGAGAGTCTCTGTCCTAAGTTATTTCCATCTAGTGCATGTCGGAGTTGTACCTCGATGTGGTCCTTACAATCTATTCATCTGAGTCCTTCCAAATCTTTGGCCTTCTGCTACCCCTCGTGCTGGATGATGAAGGATGCCTTAATGCCTTCCTTCCAGCGGATCTCTTCCTATCGACTTCAACACATCTTGCTCTAGGACAGTGATCTAGAGTCATGTTTGGTACCTTGGAGCTTGCAATCATCAGTGGCAGGTTCCCTCGCTATTGACAGTGAGAATACATCAATGTCCCCTGCTCGATAGATTCTACCAGGTGTTCGACATCAGCTCATTTATTCACACTTGTTAGAATGTACCATGGTACCTTGACAACCATTATCATCATCGATGGGTTGTCTCGCATTTGTTAATGGTATACATCAAAGACCAGTAATCAAACGGTGTCTCACTGTGTTCGACCCCAGCACATCTATTCACATAGTGTAGACTCGTACCACGACGGATTGTTTTGAAGACTTAGGGTGAAGTACGAGCATCACATCTTTTGTGCTCCTACCTGACATATATTGTACCACCCCACAAACATTGGTACTTGCAAAGGATCAGCTTGTTCACACCATTGGTCCCAGATATCCTCTGTTTNCTCACTGTGTTCGACCCCAGCACATCTATTCACATAGTGTAGACTCGTACCACGGCGGATTGTTTTGAAGACTTAGGGTGAAGTACGAGCATCACATCTTTTGTGCTCCTACCTGACATATATTGTACCACCCCACAAACATTGGTACTTGCAAAGGATCAGCTTGTTCACACCATTGGTCCCAGATATCCTCTGTTTTTTATTCTGAGACATAGCTCCACTATGTATCTATCCGTGGCTATGATCTACTTTCACATGGATCCACTGTGTATTCCTCGTGGCCATGCTTGCTACTTCATATATCTCACATGGATCCACTCTGTATTGCTCGTGGCCATGGACATTAGTCATACTTTCATATATGCCATGGATCCGCAGTGTATTTGATTTGGCGGCCATGCTTACATCACTCCTAAGCATGGGTATGTCCGACTTGGGAAGAGAATACTCTTACTTGATTTTGGCTGACAGTTTCTGTTTTTGGATCAGTTGTCTTGGGAACCTTCATAGATTATTTCATTGCATCCTCGCCTCTCAGAGTTATAATGTATTTCGGCCATCACTTGCCCTTCTAACCTCACACATTAGGGGGTTTCTGTTATAGCACAAATTGTTACATATATGCATTTGTGACATGACCCAACCCTTTTCCCTACCTTTCTAATCAAAATCCCAACTTCCCTCATCAAAGTCACCTAAAAAACATGACTTTTGCTTATATCTGTGGGTTTCCTTTGTGCAACACACGGACATTCGCACCTTGCTAGCTTGCAGTCCGTGAATGCCCTCAAAAAATGGAAAAAATAAAATAATTCTACTTTTTTAGGCGGGGATTTCGGTTGGGCTCGTTCCCCAACCTCCCTAAGCCCGTACCAAATGGAATTCAACCTCCTGAACCTCTCAAGGATGGTATAAATGCACCATTGAGGGCATGGATGAGGGGAAGAACTAAGGTGCAAGATCATGCTGGCAAAATGTTAGCAAGCTCCCCTAATCCCTTCATTCTCTAAGTAGCATCCCATACCTGGAAACTCCTTTTCCAGTATCCCTTCCTTTCTCTATATAACTACAAGGTATGTTCCTATCCCAGTTGAGTTATCCAAAGAAGATCCTCACTGCTTGAGTTGATGCTTGAAGGTCTTTGGAGGAACCCAAGGCATTTGGCTCTAAACCAGTACCGAAGGTTGAATCATATTGTAACTACCTTTCTCACATTGTTGTCAATAGAAGAGTTCTCTTCTCCTCCTATTGTGTGTTTATTGGTTCATTGTAATGATGTATGTTAATGTCTTTGATATGTATTTGAATCTATGCACATGATATATGTTATTTGAATGTATAACTACCTTGTAGCAGCCTATTCTTGGTTTCCTATTGTAGGCTAGTTCCGGCAGAGATCAAGAGCGCTTCAAGAAGTGAGAGCAGGGATCGACATTGAACGAAGGATTCAAGGTGTGAGGCCTCTCCTTCTTCCTTTCTCTCTCTCTCTCTTTGTAAAAAGTAGTTATTTCTTATACGCTTTGATATAGATGAGGGTAGGTTCTTTCATCTAATTTTGGTCTTGCTCTGTTGTGATTTGACCCAAGGTCACAGGGGAAAAATCCCTTAATCAATGTACCTGGGCTGTTCTCTTTAATAAAAGACAGTTATATTTCAATTTCAGACTCTAATTTTATGTGAAGAAGAAAGAATGCAATAAACATACTATTGTGTCTTTATGAGCTTGGTATGGTTGGCTGGAATATGATTTTGTAGCACTGTTATGACTGAGATTGACTGTTGTTTTAAGCATCGTCTTGGGTTTAATATTGTCTATCATTAAGTCTTTCACGCTTCAAAGTGTTTTGATTCCATTTGGCCAAAGGATAGGCACTAATCTACTTGAATTCATCACAATAATATCTATTACACATCATAACTTTTTAGATTTATAAATCTGGTTTGTTGAAGAAGATTACAAGGGTATTTTTAGAAATCACAAATATGGAAACCCCCCTTGTGCCAGAGAAGAGTCACCCTAAAGTGAAGGGAAATCCTACCGAGGTGACATCAAGTAGGGTCTCTAATAAGTTGCCCTAGGTTTGCATTCTTGCATGGGCTTGAATATTTTAAAGGTGCAGATTTAGAAGGTAACAAGACCATATCATCACCCTAATCACAGGGATCATCGCATGCAACAATCAATAGACCAACATCAACCGAAACACAATTTCGTCTGCATTCCTAGATATCAGGATGCCAATTCAACTTGTTTCCAAAGATATATTGAAAATACTATATAGCAATCAAAGAAGTCCTCATTAAATGTTGCACAATACAATCCCAAAGAAAATTAACTTAGGGTGGATCAAGCCCTCCACAATGCTACAGTATTGCTCAAACCTTCAAAGATATTACCATCTTATTTCCTCGGTCAACACAACATCCAGAGTAGTGAAAGAAGTACAAGTGTGAACAAAGACCTAGCTCCTACTAACTATGCTTTGAGGACAAAGCATCCTTCAAGGGAAAGGATATGTAATGTACATAAATATACTAATACAATACATAATAATAACAACAAAAATAATAATAATAAATTATCAAAGATCATAACATTTCACCCTCTTGACCAATGAATGGTATCTATACTGTCATGAGAGGTCTTGTAAATATATCACTCATATATCCTATATGGATTTCCTTCCCCTCTCCTATTTGGATTGGATGCTTTTATAGATATCAAGCAGTTTTGTTCATAATAGGTGGCTTCTACTCCACCTAGGTTTGGTTGTCAAGACCGTGCTTCAAAAAGTTGGTTATACAGATTATGCATGCATGCCTTGTGGTAAGGATGAAACGGTTGAGTATGTCTTAAGGAGATGCCCGTCTACAAAGATTTTTGGGGCATGGTTTTAGGGTGAATTTAACTATTTTTTCACTACCTCACTTTCTTGAAAAGGTCCTCTTCTTCAGGACACTTGGATGCTTAGGGACCGCTGTAAATTTTTATGGCACATATTTGGTTTTCCTCTATTGGCTTCCTGTGGAAATACAAGGGTAAGGCTACTTTTCTTAAGGAAGCATCCCCTCTTAATTTAGGGGAATTGAGGCTTTTTAAGCAGGAATTAGCTTTGCTTGTTAAAGCCAAATTCAATTTTTTCCTTAAAGGTGTTGAATTATTTCCTATTAGGGCACGAGATCATTTGCTAGCATTTCTTACTATTTTAGGATGAAAACTCCTTGTAATCCTATAGTAAGATTGTTGTAGCTCTTTTAGTTCCATGATGTAACTCTTTGTTCCATGAGTAATATATGATGCATTCCTCAAAAAAAAGGTATTATGGGCACCTAACAAAAATGGTTGACCACATAAAATGACCTTAATGACAAATTACATGACTTACATGGGCTATCTAACCCCTACAGACTTGTAGGACCCAATGAAAAGGTCATCTTATATATTTTAGATATATGTTGGGCCAGAGGCAGAACATTCCCTCCCTCCTTGGGAACTTTGATACCACTCCATGTGCTCTAAAAATTGCACAAAATTTGACAACAACAAAAATATACCCAAAATAATATAAGTATGGTGAAATATTCAAAAAAATACCTACAATATTCAAAAAATAACATAAATATCATCAATTATGTGTAAGACATAAAACATAAGGGGAAGCACATGCTTCCAAAGTGATGGTTTCACATCACCTGTCCTATATAGATAATCGGGGGCACTCTGCCAACCAAATAGATATACAATACCCAAACTTCGAAAATGCATGCAATATAAGATAAATGATTGTTTAACGATATCTTACTATAAGAGAAATGTCAATTATTTATAATACTAAAGTTTACACTAACAATCCTCATCCTAACCATAGAACATGGACGATGCGCCAATACACTAAAATAGTAATATAGGCACCTAACAAAATGACCTACCACATAAAATAACCTTAATGGCACATTACATTGGCCTATATGGGTCAACTAATCCCTGTGAACTCATAGGACCTATTAACCCCTGGATTTTCACCCTTGAAATCCTGAGGGTTAAGAGCCAGTATAGTCCATTTTGGTTGGCATTCAGAGATTTTTCCCAGGTTGAGCACTTGTGTGAGTCAAAGGTTGGTTCCTATCAGAGACAGGTATAGGATTGGTTGGTGGTTGTTTTTGTTTTAGAGATGGAGCTAGTACGGTTTCACATGGATCGGAGAGAGATTGTTATTTTTAGCAGGTGCCCTACTTTTTAGGAGACAGTGACCAAAGACTCATATGACAATTTTGAGCTTACAATATTGGTCCTTAAATGATTTTGAGCCCAATGACACCTTTTTTGGGGATCATGCATGTACTTTCTATTTTTAGCAGGTTGAGCTCCAAGCCTCAGATCAAGATTCGGAGCATACAGTGTTGATCCTTGAGACATTCTAAATCAGTTGGACCTTTTCCGGGATAACTTGTCAATATTTCTATTTTTAGCAAGTGGAGCACCAGGGCTCGCATGTCAATTCTGATTGTGTATTTGGAATCCTCACAAGAAATCAAATCCAATGAGTATGATTTCATTGACATGCGGCGAGATTCTATTTTTAGCAATGTCTATCTTTAGACATATGACACATGGCGGTGTTCTCCTAGTCATCCTAGACGTTTTTGACAGTTTCTTATTTTTTAGGAGCCAGACCCTATTTTTAGCAGTTTCTATTTATAGTAGGGATGGTCGCCTCCAAAGGTGACATGTGGCGAGGATATAGTGTGACATGTGGCATCTACTTGGCATCATTTAATGGGGGTGCACTTTGCAAGGATAAAACCATTAAAGTGAAGAATTAATTAATTAAAGGGGTCGTGTGGATGAGGTGGCAGTCTCATGGATGTGATTGAGCCAATCAAGGCTTAAATCACGAGTAATTTCCTCTCTCGTCGTTAACTCACTTTCGATGCAAGCTAATTTCATTAATTCCTTTTTATTATCTCTTAAACATTAAATCCCTATTAAATAGGGCGTTATTCTTCCCTTGTCTAAGTGCATGCTTCCTTGGCCAATTTTAGCCTAAATACATGCGTTGGGTTCCTAATTTCCTCCTCCATGCATCTTAATTCCCTTTTAAACCCTAAGCGCTTGATCTAAACCTTCATTAAAACATCTCTTCACTCCACAAGTGTGCCCTCACTCTCTCTTTCCTCCCACATGTGTGGTGCATCTCTTGTGTTGACTCCACCTTCCTTCTCCCCACGCACCACCTCCTCCTTCCTAACTCCTATCCCCTAGTGCTTATCTCCCCTTAAACTCCCCTTCTACCACTCTTTCTCCTACACATGGGTTTCTATTTCTTATTTTCCCACTCTAGAATGTACCTCCTCCCTAATATTTAGGGCACATTCTCTCATACATGCGTCTTTGTTATCCCCTCATGCGCTAGGACTCCCACACATGGGAGTTAACACTCCCTCTCACTTACTTTTCTTTTCCCTATGCACATAGTTCACTCCTTATTACCTCTCCATGCACCATACCTTCCTTCTTCGGTCTCTCATGCGCCCTCCTTGGTCTCTTTTGGTAAAAGTGCACCCCTCTTCACTATATATTGGAGTGAGCTACATAGTTTATTGGTCGGATTTTTGCAGCAGCAGCATACACATACTTTCTTTCTCTCCTCTCATTCTTTCTAGTCTAGCTACTCTCTCTCTTTGAGCAAGGATAATCATTGTACTGGTTTTGGACTTGTCTATTGCGGCACAATCAACCCTTTGGCAAGCCTTTAATAAAGAAGTGTTGTGTTTTTGTCGAACTTTCCTTCTTGTCGATATTATGTTCTTACTCTTGCAAATTGATTAGTAGCTCATTACCATTTATTGTGATATTTATCTATCTTTTAAGTGGTTTCTTTCCTTATTTATTTCATCTCGTGAGCAGGGATTGTCACTCGTTTCACCATTGGGACAGTGAACAGACTTCGTTGGCTTGGATCACAAACAGGGATCCACCGCATGTAGGGTCTGTGAGATGGGTTCCTAACTGATTACCGGTGAGCTAGGTTCGCAAACAGGGTCCCATCGCTCCATTGCGTCGGGATTGAACAGGGCGTTGGATCACAGCACCACTCACGAGCAAGGGTTACGAACTGGGTTTTGCACCATTCACGGGATTCGTCTGCATGTTGGGTTCTATGACTGGCACAAAGGTATGTACAGCACACCCGCGAGTAATCTGGTATGCAAGTTGTGCGAATAATCGGATCATGTATGGTTCCGTCAACGAGTTGGGTAAGTAATTGAGCACTGGATCAACAAGGTAAGGACTCTACACCTGGAACCGGGCTTTTGTCTAGGTATATTGGCCGATGGGTTCTCTATGTCAATGGAGGATCCCACTC
>SNQJ01S0025612.1:56938-73659 GCA_010110895.2 Picea sitchensis
AGTCACAAGGAGGGGCTGCACCTCTCTCAACCCTCATAGCAGTCACCAGAAGAGACCGCACCACTGTTAGCCCTCACAGCCATTAAAGGGGCCACAACCTACACACTCATGACAGTAGGAAGAAAGGGGACAGAACCTTAATTGTTCTCCTTAACAAACAGGGCTGCTATGGCTCTCGCAGCTGCTATAAATTTAACAACCTCCCACTATTCCACTCTTGAGGAGATCATTCTTCTGGGCAACTTTAATGCTCTCACCAAAAATCTACAGGAATCTCTTCATGACATGGACGAAGATGTACTTTGTCTCCAGGAGTTAGAGCCAGAGTCAGTGAGTCTCCATAGGAGTTCACAGGACAGATATGGGCCCCTAACAGGTTATGGGAGGCATCTTCTGCAGCTAGGGGAATCCCATGACTTATTGATCATGAACGGGCTCCCTTGTTTCCCAAGCTCAAGTGACTTTACCTACTTCCCCCACAGTGGGGGTGCTAATGTGGTTGACTATGTCTTGGTCAACATGGATCTCCTCACGCACATTCAGCACTTCTCTATATCCCGCCTTCCTCTGGTGGACCATGCACTCCTCACCTTCTCCCTCTCCACATCACCCCCCCTACCCCACCACCTCCTCGCACCACCTTCTTATTTGATAAAGATTATGCCGATTCCTATACCACCCGCCTTAAGGAATTGCTCCCCCCTATCTCTCACTTTAGATCGTTAGACACCACCATGGCCAAATACAAGATTCTTTCCACAACTCCCATGGAGGCAGCCCTTGATTCTTACCCCCACTCCACTCATCAGCATATCCATAAGCCTACCCCTAGATCTTGTCCCATGAACCGTTGGTTCGACGACGAATGCAAATCCCTCCACAAGGAGATAGGAATCGCCCTCACTCACGAGCCATCCTCCTCCCCCCACCTCTGCAAAGCATACCATCTACTCTTATGGGAAAAAACCACGAAATATAACTCAATTGGCTCCACCACTAGCCTACTCGCTTAGCATGGTGAGAGCCACAAAGACTCTAAACTTCATCATAAGGACAGTCTGTAGCAAATAGCCAGGCAACCTTGCTAGTCTACTCAATAGTACAAGGCCTCTTTGTCAACCTTCTTACTAGAGAAAAATCCCAAATCCCTACTAGCCTACTCACTAGAGAAAGGTATTGCCAGTGAACTGCACTTGCAATAGCTCCTACCTCAACATCTCATTGTTATTCCCTCACGAGACCAGGATGATTAGTCTAGCATGCAACTAAAGGCCTAACATAAACCCTTATTACAGCTTGATCTCATTGCATAAACACGGCATAGGCATTTCAGCATTTGGCAGCACATTCTCTCATGTTCTCCTTGGCCAACATGAGCTCTACATGAGTGCCAAAATGAGCAAAAGGCAAGCAAAGAACCCCTCTGAAGACTCGAGATACAGCTTATATACAAGAAAAAAAGGGTTGGTGAGCATTTATAAGCATGGAGATGAGGTGTTGAATTATTCCTCTGGGCTTTATGTGCTCATGCCAACATTATCATCGCAAGGTATAAGTCAAGTGTGAGCCACTTGTCATATCATAGTCCCACCTCTTACTCCAATGGCAATTCTTTCCCCATTTTTATATTGGCTTGTTTTTTTGAGCTTACATCAAACTCACGTCATACCATGGCTATCAGCTAAGGGAAAGAAAAAATATTCCTATGTCAGTGAATCATATTCACTAGTGGGGCATTGTCCTTGAGCTCCCACTAGGAAACTTTAAATGGTCATACAACTTAATATAGTATGTACATCTCCCCGGATGGGGTGACACATGGACCACACGCGTCGTTAGATGGGGCGATTACGAGGGCAGTTAAAGCCCCTCGTCGCCACCCTCCTCCCCTGTCCAGTCGCGATGGTTAGTTTGCATGAGCGCCAAGGTTTTGTGCGTTGGGCCTTAATGGAGACCCAGGCTCGGCTCCTCGGCATCAGTACGATTTCAGTTATGGCCATTACTCCTGCACTAATGGCTACTAGAGCCATCAAATCCTTCGTCCTCCTGGTCTTTTTGTCCTACAGGAAGTTCTATATTGGGCACTTGGGCGCTATGCACAGTATCATTTTGCTTGTTCTACTCCACGACTTAGCACACACCGCTGGTGTATCAGTCTACTTAGTACTCTGCTCAGCCATGCTACGAAAAAGAGGCAAGCCCTGGCGAGGGCCAACCTACTACAGTCGATTTGGCAGACATAATCGCACGAGACCAGCCTCTCGAGCTCTCATACCAGGTGGCTCGGACCATCTCGGTTCTTCTGGTCAGAATTGGTTTGAACAGGCTCAACCAAAGCCTCGTCCTTCCAGTACAGAGGGTCTCCATGGCGGGTGCCCGGTGGAAGAAGAAACAATTGGGAGGAAATTTTTCCTTTCCTACCATCAACCGGCTTGGAGCACCGGCTTGCCACCTGCACCACCATTCCTTTCCAGGAGCCAGTCGAGACGGGCTGCATTGTGGAAGAAGAAATCTCACCTCCGGAGGATCACTCGGGACAGAATTCAGCCGCCACCATGGACGAGGACCCTGTCACGGATTCTGCCGCTGCAAATGACTCTGTTGCTGCTACAATGGATGAAGACCCTGATGATGAACAGGCTCACGATGATGAAGTTGATGAACAGACTCATCCAGCTCCCAGCTCTTGCAGACTCACGAAAGACCACATGGTCTTGATCTTTGAGATGAGAAAGGACCTGACAAAGCAGCAGCACCTCCAAAGCATCTTCAGCAAGCATCTGGACGCCATGTATGATTCCCTGTCAAGCGAGCCTGAGAAGAGGCAATGCCCGACTTGCTGCCAGCCTTTCATCTTCCGACTCTGTCAAGATGGACGCCCGGGTTCGCCCCATGTCTAGCATTTTCACAGGTTTTTTCTCTGGTTTAATGGCTAAGTTTTTGCAATTTTTGCATACCATAGTCTCTGGTTCAGGTTCGATAGGTGGTCGGGGCACTCAATCCACCGCATGTTCTGGTTTCCACGCTTGTGGCAAAACAGGTGGCAAGTCCCCATTTCTGTATGTCGACAGTTGTCGCTTTTTCTTTAAGTTTTGGAACAATGAACAGTCGTCCTGTCCACGCATTCTGGTTTCCACTACGGTGGCAGAACAGTTGGTGTGTTATAATGTACACTCAGACACGTATGTTTTCTGCTAAGGCAAGGTAATATAATATTTACACTGGATCCGCGGATCCGCGTTTCAGATCCGGATTCGCCCAGATCCGTGAGGGATCCGCCAACAAAACGGATCCTTGATTGCTGGAAATGCCTCGGCGACTACTCATACGGTTCTAGGCATTTGGAAGCAAAACCGCACCTCTTGGATGCGAATCCTGCTATCCATGACCCCACACTCACGGAACCCAAAAAAAATCGTGAATATGTTCAGGCTTCAGCCGCAGTTTAGGAATTTGGCCCGCGATTTTAGGTTTTGGCCCGTGGTTTTGGGGCTTTGCCTGCGGGAGTATTCGGGTGTAGGAAAGAGTATTCGGGTAAGGAGAATATTATCTCTGTATGAACATATATATATATATATATATATATATATATATATACTTATTATTATTATTGTATACTATATATATATATATATATATATATGTAAATGTATATATGTATAAATATTAAATAATGCTTTTATATATGTATAACAAATTATATATGTATAAATGTATAAATAAATAATATATCTAATGATTTTAGTTTTATTGTTGTGATTCATGAATGGTTTTGACTCTTAATTTTGAATATATTTTTTTAAATTTTAAAAATATTATTATATTTTTTGTACGTGGCATTTCCTGGCCGTATCCAGATCCTGGATTTTCAAAAATCTGGCGGATCCGGATCCGTATCCTGGTAACTTAGGTTCCCATTGATAGTTCCCTCATGTCATGTCCAAGGTTTATCGGAGCCTGGAAAAAAACACACAGTGCGAAAGATTAGGACCATGCCCAGTGAATTAGATATTCTTTGTTTACAACGAGTTTAAGTTACTGTTTTCCTGTTGACAACAACCTTACATGTGATTTGGTTGAACGTTGTTTATTTCTCATCCAGTCATGATGAAGGTAAGTGTTGTGTGGACACCCTGAGGAAAGGGCAGCAATTTGTAGGTGGATGGTTGACGAGTTGCCAGAAGTTCCCTGCTGGACTGTGGCAACTTTAAAATGGTGGAAACTCAAGAAGATAAGGAAGGATTACTACAGGTCTGGTTTCCCCAGGGAAAAAGAGGCTTGGATTGCCTTGAAATCCAGGCTACAGTTGTATGATCTTAATAAGTTTCAACGTCAAGACTGCTGGATTATGGTTTACTTGGCACAACTTTCCCAAGCACCCTAAGTGGATCTTGAAAACGATAGATCAAGCCATGCTCTTTCCTGTACCACATGAAATGCATGATTCATTTTGGATAGTTGAGTGCTTGATTAGGTCTAAAGCAGCCAAGAGTGACAGTTGAAGGTAAACTTGGTATTTCATCCACAGAGAACCAAATCAGCAAGCAGGGTGGTCCATAAGGATTCATATCCATCCAAGGATCACAGTGAATATCAATAACAGATAATTACCTCATAATTATGATTGAAGATTCTACAGCAGGATAGTTTTCGAAGATATTTCTGGAAAAGCATGTTTGGTCGCTGATTTTGTGTTTGAAGTTAGTGGCCATTCAAAGAGGAAGACGCCATTGTTTCTTGGGGATGATTTTGTTGTTCATGGTAACAAGGGCATTTCACATCCTCACCTTGTTTGTGTGAAGGTGCACATTAAATGGGGCCTGTAATTATGTCAAAAGGCCAGACTGTTCACCGCAAAACAGATCTGAAGATGTTGCCCAGCATGTTGACATGAAGATTTTGTTCTTCCATCAACTGTCCCTGGATTAGCTTTGCTTCGTATTAGAGTGCACGAGTATGATATATCTGAGAAAAGTTTTGGTGGAAGGTTAAGCAGGGCACTCAACAGGATTGTAGGTCAAGCTGCAAGAAAGGCTAGCTTCTCCTCCTTGCCAAGCTTGTAGGTCTTAACCGAACTGGATTATAACATACATTGTCAGTGCACAAGATGATCGGATTGATTGCATGTGGCTTTCGCTGCCCGGGCTCTAGACAATAACAATGGGGGATGATCATCTTATCGTCTTACTGCATTGATTGCCAATAGCTCTTGGTGAAGTCGATAGCTCTTTGCCTAGTCGATTGCCAGTAGCTCTTGGCCCAGTTGATTGCCAGTGGCTCTTGGCCCAATCGATAGCTCTTAACCCAATCGATTGCTCTTGGCGCAGTCAATTGTCCGTAGCTCTCGCTTGCACAGTCGATACCTTAACCAAAATGGCTTTTCTTACCAACGCGGCTTCTCTTACCGAAGTGGCTTTTCTATTGAAATTTTACAAATATATCTGTCACTGAGATTGCTGCCAATAAATTAACTAAACCAGAAATTATCAATGCTGATATAAAATCTGAATTTATGCAGTAACCTACAGCTAAGATATAAAAGTTTAAAACAGAAAATTTCAGCGGAAACATACAATAAACCCAGCATACAAAACACATAGACACCAGAAGTACCCTGGAACCCCAGTGTGGTGAAAAAACCAGCAAAGAGGGGGCTTTATTTCATCTCTTGAAAGAAGATTATAGCAGCATACAAGATGAAATTTCTTACTGAAATTCCCAGCAGAATAAACTTCCTTCCCTCAGCAAATTCGCCCAGCTGATGGTTGTACGGACCAGCTAGATTCTGGACTATACAGACCAGCCTGTAGGGCCTGTATACTCTGTCCAAAACCTGTCTGCTGCTGCTGGTCGAATTTGGCCCTGATTCGGCCTCTTTTCCTCTGCCTAAGCTGCCCACAAAAAGGCCTGCTAGAAGCTGCTGTAGCTGGCCTGAGTTCGGCCTCCCTTTGCTGCACAGAATGGCCTGACTTTGGCCTCTGCTGGCTGCCCAAGAGCTGGCCCAGAACTTGCCCTTCTCTGCGGAAAGCACCCCTCTCTCCCTCACTTGCTCAACCTCACAAATGAGAATGTATTGTGTCCTCTCACCCTCAGCCTCCTTTTATCTCCCTAGCAGCCCCCATCCTCTTTGACATGTGTGCCAAGGCTTGGCCTCAATGACTGAGAGTTGGGGCTGTTGGACCCCACTCTCCACTTGGAGGTTCGCCCCCCCTTGGACAGGGACCCACAGTCCACTAGCAGCCACCTTAGAGGTGCACCCTCCTTGGTTTGGGTCCCACAAACCACCCAACCACCTTCATGAGGTGCGCCCTCTCTCCCTAGGCCCCACATTCCACTCAAGGAGGAATTTGCCGCAAGCCTAAAACCTAAGGCTGAGATATAAAAAAAAAAAACTGATCTGGGTTAATTAAGGTGTCCCTCAGCTGGCCTAGGACACATAGGCACAGCTGAGACACCAAACCGAGCTAAACCAACATTTTCTACCATGAGAAGCATCTTGTCTTACCGTAAACAGTAAGTTTTTCTTCTAAATTGCCTAATAGGTCTGAAGGGGATTGCCTTCTCCAGACTCCCAACATCAAAGGGGAATTGCTTCTCAAGACGCCCAACCTGACCCATTGCTATCAGTGGTGGATTGATTGCATGTAGCTCTTATGCCAACATCAATGGTGCTGGGATAAACAGTGGGTCTGGTGCCGGTGGGATATATGGTGGGTCTTAACCGACACGCTGGGTCCAAACACCCATGCTGGTTTCAGGCCAATCACACACGCTAACCCATGTTGGTCTGGTTCTGAGCTATTCAAGGCCTGGAGAAAGTGGTCTTTACTAAGTTATACCCCTCCCTCCCCCTTCCAAACATCAAGACAATGAATGGGGGGATTGTTGTTGAGCACAGGGTTTCCCTCAAGGTAACCCGAGCAAGCCCCCCAAATCGTGCAAGTATGCTTCCCTGAGAAAGAACTTCAAGCTCATAATCAGAACAGGGAAGGTGGGTCTGACTCCTTTTTGAAATGGTGCTTTGGATGAGATTGAAAGGTTAGTTCCTCTTCTGAATTGCCGATCGGTGGAATGTTCATCTTAACGGGACTGATCGTCTTGTCGTCTTACTGCATTGATTTCCAGTAGCTCTTACGCAGATTGATTGATTGCCCGTAGCTATCGTTGGATTGATTTCCCATGGCTTTCGCTGGAATAATGGCCTGTAGCTCTTACGCCTGAATGAGATTGAAAGGCTTGCTTCTCGTTTCTTAGTGAGAGAGAAAATATTATTTCCTTTTCTTCTTTGAACATCCAAACATCTGATCCATAACCTTAGGCTTTATATAGATACCTAGCAAGAGACCTATCAGCACTAGTGAGAGATCCTTCAACAGTTCCATCAGTAGCAGTTTCAGGACGAGATACAAATGCACCAGTAGCTAAAGAGAGATACCTAGAAGTAGACCTCGTAGCAGTTGATCCTGTTGGTTCTGTTGAGTCAGTAGCTTACTTAGTTTACCTTGTTCTATATCCAAACCCAGTAATAAATATAGCTGTAGAAGATCCAGTTGGAGTAGTTGTAGTGGTTGATCCAGTCGATGATTCTTATATTGATCCAGTCTACTCTGTTAATCCATCGATTGAACCAGTACCAACAATAGTAGATCCAATCCTTGTTCCAGCACTACTATTAGATCCTACAGATCAATAACCAGCAGTAGAAGCAAAGACAGAAGTATAGTTATAAGTTGGTCCAGTAGTTGATCTAGTCATTTAGTGAGATCCAGCCAGTAGCATGAGCAATTCCAGTATCAGTTTCTCCTTATCCAACATACTTCCAGTAGATTTTGTTGATGCAGCACCTCATACAGATACATACCCATTACCATTACCAATAGCATATCCAGTAGCAAATCCAGCAGTAGACCTAGCAATGTATATAGAGGCATAGGTAGCAGTTATAGATACAAATCTAGTCAAAGAAGCAACACCACCATTAGTACTTGTAGAAGCACTCGACACAAAGGCAGAGATAGCTCTTGTAGAGCCATATGTATGATCCAGTTGTTTATGCAGTCATTGATCCACCAGTACAGGTACCACCGCCAGACATAAGGTAAGCATAACCAGTAGACCCATAAGCACCACCTTGCTAAGCATCTAGAGCATATATAGTTAAAGCACCAGTATAAGCATAAGTTGAACCAGAGCGGGGACAGATACATATACGGATACAGATCGAGGTCCAAATTGTGACCTTCGTGATCCAAACCCATATCCATAAGCATCAAAGCTAGCATCTGAGTCATTACCAGTGGCAAAGGTAGCAACTATAGCCAATAGTTACGTTGGCATAGGTAAGGGAAGTAGCAGCAGATTCAACATAAGTAGATCCTGTCGTTGATCCAGTAGAGTCAATAGAGTCAATAGATCCAATTGAGTAAGTTGGTTCTGTAGTTGGTTCAGAACCAATATAAGCACCAATAGCACTAGTAGCACTACTTGTACTTGTAGCTAAGATAAAAGCACCACCGGTAACAGTGGAAGGGATGGCTAGAGAAGCATAGGAAGAAGTAGACTTGGTTGAACTAGTTGATCCGGCTTATCCACCATTGGTAGACCCAGCAACACCACCTATTGATTCAATTGATCCAGTACCAAAATCTACTAAGATGCGGCCTATAACGATTCCCTTTCCCATAGATCAAGTGGTTTACAGATCCATTATCACCGTCATGGAGGAGATATACGAGGCCGTGTTTCTGCCGGTATAATACGGGTTCCGTCACTATTCTTATTCATATCGCTTAGCAAAAAAACTCACTCTTTCTTTAGGGAAGTGCAACAATGGAGGGGTGTGGCTAGTTCATGCGGATGTCCGAGAGTGCTTCGACAGAGTGACCCATAAGACAAGAATGCAATTGCTGGAGAAACGAATAGCCGACACCGGATTCTTAGGCCTAATCTAGCAGTTATTTAAAAATCCTATCTTGGATAGTTATGGTACTAATTACACCAACATCGACAAGGGCATACCACAGGGGGTTGTCCTCTCTCTAATCCTCATGAACGTTGTGCTTCATGAATTGGATGTGTTCGCGGTAGACCTCTGTAAGAACAAGGTTTTGAAGTCTGGGAGATATGCTTATGATTGTACCATAACTACGATGGCAAATTTTGATTCCTTCTCTCTAGAGATACTTAAAAAGATGAGCCACTTTATGAAGACGAAACTAGGGGGACTACAATTTAGGACCCAATTGATCCAAAAGGAAGGCAAGCAGTCTTGTACTATTAATCACAAGGATTAGGCATCCAACGGAACCTAACCTTCTTGATAGAAAGGGGCACTAGCAAGCATGATTTGACAAGCCTCGCTAGCAAGGGCAAGGGTTGAACCTCACCATTCACTAATTAATAGGGGGCAAGGGGGTTGAACCTCACCACTAACTGATTAATAGGGGGAAAGGGTATAAACTCACCAAAACAAGAGACCTGGAATTGGGCATGCAAGGGAGGGTATAAACTCACCAACACAAGAGACTTGGAATTGGGCATGCAAGGGAGGGTATAACCTCACCACTAACACGCCACACTAGGCTAGCTTACACTACCATAGGCGCAGCATAGCTATACATTCCTCACCATATCGTAGCACTACCATAAGCCCATCCTAACATCCATTGCTAAAAAGAAACCCGAAACCAACACTATTCTATACAAGATGTGGGTTGTGAGTGGGATAATTAGCGGTGAGTGGAAGCTTCACCAATACCACATCACTAAGACTTATATATCACTCAGGTATGCTTGAGAAGCATTGGTCCATTTTTCAGTTCAAAAGGCAGATGTAAAGGGAAAGCATCACCAACACCTATTCAAGATGTACACAGCAAGGGAAGTCAACCCAACCTCCACAAGTGGAAGCACGTAAGCAGCGGGAATAGGGCGGGATAATGAGTATCACCAATACACCACAAGGTGTGTACTATGAGCATAATCAAGATTGCGAGCATAATCGTTCAAGCAATATTAATAATCGTTCCTGCTATTTCATTTCATTCAATAAATTGAAAGTGAAAACTCCTATAAAATGAGATTTATAGGAAGTTTCAAAATAGGGAATTTATTTCTCAAAGTCGGGGGCCTGCTTGCTTTGTCACTGATGCGATGCCCTAGAGAATATGAAACAACTCGAGACTAGCAAGTATTTAGTAAATAATCAGTATAAGGTCTTGCTTGTCAACTATTAATAACGTAATAACTGGGGTGCACCAGTAATGGGAGGTTTCGTAAATAACACAGTTGTGCAATACAAGCGGTAAATAATCAATTGGCAATCTTGAACGATTATTATTTAGGGAGGGGTCAAGCTTGAATAAAGGCGAGGTATTGCCTTCTCTGCCTTATATATAGACTAATGTGAGGTTTTGATTAGCAATCTTGAACGATTATTCATTTAGTAAGGGCTTTTTGCAGCCCTGAGCGATATCTAAGTCATAGTAATAAGTTGTGCGGACAAAAATAGTAAAAGCAAGCAACGAACCAAAATATTAATAGGGGCTAGGTCTCGATCGGGTCTGTCGTTGCTCTACCTAACCTATGTTTCCAAAACGATTATTAATTAGGTGGAGGACTTCGGCGACTGGGATAACCTATTACTGGTGTTTTACTTGCACATGCCCACATCAATAAAGAGCCCCATTATTCGTGCAGGTAGCCGTAGTGAGCTAGAAAGCCTTATTTATTTCTCTAGGCCGGCTCCAACTATTGACCTTTTATTAGTTAATCCCAGCAAATATATAGACGCGGACCGAGGACCCCCCCACTCGTTGAAGAGAAAACTAGTAGCGGGGTGCAGCCAGCCTACGTAACAGCCCATACATATACTTAGAGTACGGAACATGGGATGGGCACCAGTTATTTCTTTATTGGCCAGCAGCCCTGAGCGACATATAAGTAATTATGCTCCTACCTAAACTCAGTAATTTACACCCATTCTTCTTAATTCGATCATCATTCAAAACTGCGACTAAATTCATAATCGTTCAAGACTGCTCATACCTTTCCCCATTGCTTCAATAGCCATCACCTCCAGCCAGGGCCTATTCCTATCATTCCAGATCAAGTAGATCGTTTTTAAACGATTTTGTATTCGTAAGAGAAGGGCTCTACCTTTACAAAGCAAGCACTCGGATCTATCAAACTGTTTTCCATTTTTTAAGTTCGGTAAAAGCACCTTATTAACCACCAGGATAGGAGAGAAGTCTCTAGAGTAGAGTAGGAGGTGGAGCTGATAGAGCTGATTGATCGTTGCAATGTGTGAGCAGAGAGATATAGATCTTTGCAGCTCAAAATTGAGTTTGTCCGGTCAAATAAGGTTAACAATCATAACCCCTAAGGGACAGACGATTGAAGGAAATCTGGGGGTTTCATATGTCCAGAAAGAACCCCTATCAGATCAGTTTCTGCTTCCTCCTCCCTGATACGAACGACCACCGGAGATAGCATTAGCCCCTGCTTGCTCAAAGCACCTGTTTAAGAAGCCCAAAAATGCTCTAACATAAGAGGGGGTGATTGATCAGGTAGGTCAACAGAGACAAAGGTAAGAGCAGGAGCAAGGATAACAAAAAGGTAGAGTAATATTTTGATGATCCAATCTAAGATCTAAGATCTAAATCGTTGATCCGATCTGTTTATTCACCACCTAGCCCAGGAAGGATTCCACGGTTTAAGCAGCATCCATGAGGTCCCTCCCTGATCTCTAGTGTTCTAAGGTTCCATATCCACTTTATAGAAATGATGAACCAGTTCAAATTGATGACCCGAACCCTCGCATGCTTAACCTTGGGCATCTCCTTAACCCGCTGGGCCTTGACTGCCTGCTCTTACATAGGCTTAATAAGCTCTTGACCGGATGACTGGACATGAATTGTGCTGCATTATGTCTCCCTCCAATTAATTCATAATCGTTCAAGACTGCTGTACCGAGGGGCTGGATGAGAAAGTCTGAATGGCTGACTGACAGTACATATGCTCCACCAATTGGGCTGCGATCTGAACAGTCAGGACCGCCGCCTTTCTCCTCCTCTTTCTCTTTACGATTGATATGGGCTCTTGGCTGGACCAGGGTGTGCACGGCGATGCCGACTTAATATAGGTCTAACAGCAGCGCAGGAAGCAGAGGTATGGGCAGTTCCAGATGTGGTTTAACCAATGGTATTATAGCCAGCAATCTTTCTATCTGTTTGAGATTGAGATTGATAACCAGGAGCAACTGGCGCAGATACATGAGCAGATCCTGTTGTTTCAAATACAATTCCAGGTCGAGATACAGAAGCTATTTACCTTTTGATAGGTCGAGACTCAAGATACAGAAGCTATTTACCAAGCAAATTGAAAGATCATATCGACATAGACAGTAAAAGCCGTCCAAACTCTAATTTATTCCCAGATAGAGTCAACAGTCAATTCATAGACTTAATTTGAAAACAATTCTCTCACAATGAGCTAGATATCTATTTTTGAAATGGATGCACAAGAAAGAGGATTCTGTATATAGGACGAAAAAGTTTATTTCCTTGTACTATCATTTTAGTTTTTGCCTTCCTGTAAATGACTGTACCTATATATTTCCACTTGCATATCTTTCAAGAAATCATAACGTTAGTCTCTGAGACAATGAAACAAGAAGTAACCTATGCAAGGTCCAGACTGCAGACTCTAAACAAAATCCTTTTGGTGAATAAAATCTTCGAGAATCTAAATTAAATATCTTCTATTTGCCACTGAGCTACATCAAGGTGAAAGAAACTTGTGAGCCATGTTATCAAATAAAAGCATCATGCTTGATTGACAACAAGAAGGCTTACCCACTAGTTATCCACATTAATCATAGACCATAGAAAAATGGTGAAATTGTATTCTTGAACTTAATTTAGTCAAATTCCACCTTTCCTTTCAAATTTTTGAAGCAAAAAGAAAAATAGCAGCACAAAACTGTATGCTGCACATAATAAGTCTATGAAATTTCAATCAAATAGAAGTTTTAAAGGGATGAATGATATATTTCACATAAGTACATAAAGAAGAATATAAACAACCCGGAGGGTTAGCTCAACCAGTCACGAACCAGACGTGAGATCTCTCCCCCCAAAGTTGGGGAGGTCACAGTTGACTCTCTTGATCCCCTTGGGGTTAGGCTCCATAATCAAGGCCGATGGTTTACCCCGTTTACCATCCATGGATCATGGGGAAGTACTAAGAGGATTTTCCATGAGGCTTTCCTTGGAAAAACAAAAGGAAGAAAATAAACTACAGGCAAATTTTAATGAAAAACATAATATTTCACTATCATAAAAATTAGTAGGTATAAGAGATTCGGTATTCAATCATCAAAATTTGGGAAAATAATTTAGATAATTCTGTCATGAGCACAGTCCATATTCCTTGACTAACACGTCTCCAAAGATTTTCAATGCATGTACTTTACGAACCACAATTTCAATAAATATAGAGATAAAATCTGTTAACTATCCATTGGCATCATGTGACATGACCAACTCCATTCCCTTAGGGATGGAGCATATTTTGACCTCAAAATTTCCACTCTTGAAAACTCTCAGAAAACCCACTCTAGACTTCAGCATAAGGGCAGTCTGTAGCAAATAGCCAGGCAACCTTGCTAGTCTACTCAATAGTACAAGGCATCTTTGCCTGCCTTCTTGCTGGAGCAAAAGCCCAAATCCCTACTAGCCTACTCACTAGAGAAAGGTATTGCCGGTGAACTGCACTTGCAACAGCTCCTGCCTCAACATCTCACTGTTATTCCCTCACGAGACGAGGATGATTAGTCTAGCATGCAACTAAATGTTAAGTTTTAGTGCTGTTATTAGGTTATTTCCAATTCACTAGAGCATTCAATGCATTTCCAAAACAACAGCATAAAGAGGATCATTGAAAGAAACACAATCACATGGTACACGGCATTTTATCCTAGGAAACACTCATGGGGGAGAAAACCTAGCAAAAACTTCTTCAATAATAGATTGCCAATATAATGCCAAGACTAAGACCAACACACCAAGAATAAACTAGGACTGAGCATGTGCCTCTCTTCTCCTTCCTCCTGCAACTGCAACTGCCTTCAAAAGATGCGCACTAGATGAGTGAGTGAGTGAATGAACAAGTGAGGTGCCATCCTCACTTATAAATACTAGTTGAGGAGGCGCTAGGGTTATGTCTCTTCACTTAGTAGGGCTGACTTCTTCCAAGAGTGGTTAAAACCACTTTATAAACCCTAGGGGCCGACTTTACAAATACCACCATGTAAATATGGTTTGACCAATCCACAAAAGGGGATTTGATCTATAAGATAATAACTCAAATATAATTAGAATATTCTTCAAAGTTACAATATCTCAACACTCCCCCTTAACAAGAAGGGTATTCTACTGACATAACCCAATACAACGTCATCAGGAGAAAGAGAGGGCAGCATCATCATCAGCATCTGGAACACTGATTGGCACATCTACAAATCATCGGAAGTTTTTCTCATCAACAATATCATCATCGTTCACAGCATGGAACTGGAGTAGCATCATCATCAAAATGAAGTTGAAACATCAACATCAATTAGCATAAAGCTAGAACAACAATATCACCAACATGAGGCTGGTACAACGTCATCAACAGCACGAGGCTGGTACAGCATCATCAACAGCACGAGGATGAAACAAGAACATCATCAGCATGAGGTTGAGACAACAACATCATCAGCATGAGGTTGAGACAACAACATCATTAGCACGAGGCTAAGACAACAACATCATCATCATATGGCAACAGAATGAGGAAGGTGCAAGAACAACATTTTGTGGTACTCTGACAAACTATCCTTACCAGACCTTCGAGATCTGCCCAGGAATCATAATATTCCCTAGGATATAAAATCCTAACAGGCTACCACATGGTACTCTAACAGACTGTCCTTACCAGACCTTCGGGATCTGCCCAGGAATCATAAGATTCCCTAGGGTATAAAATCCTAACGGAGCTACCACCACTGACCACAGCTAGCATATACATGCACAGGTACTCTGACAGACCGTCCTTATCGGACCTTCGGGATCTGCCCAGGGATGATCAATCACCTAGGATACAAAATCCTAACGGAGCTACCCGTTGTTGGTCAGGATAATATAGTATCATCAACATCACTCCCCCTTTCGAGGGAGGTCCTTTCGGACAACACCAAGCTTGTCTCGGAAGTACTCAAACTTCACACGAGACAGAGGCTTGGTCAACACATCTGCAACCTGCTCATCTGTGCCAACATATTGGAGCTTTATAGCTCCCCTTTGCACCATATCACGAATGTAGTGATAACAGATCTCTATGTTCTTCAACTTATCATGGAACACTGGGTTCTCTGACATCTTTATACAACTCTGGTTATCACATAGAATCACGGTGGCTTCCATCTCCTTATTGAACAGACATGTCAACAACTTCCGAAGCCATATGGCTTCACAACTGGCGGAACATGCTGCAATGTATTTTGCTTCTACCGTGCTAAGAGAAATATTGGATTGCTTCCTTCTTTGCCATGAAGTCATGGCTGACCCCAGACTGAAACAACATCCTGAAGTGCTCTTCCTATCAGAAGCACTTCCAGCCCAATCTGAATCAGTATAACCATATAGTCTGAAGTCATGATCTCCAGTATAACAGAGACCATAATCCAATGTACCCTTAAGGTATCTCATCACATGCTTTGCAGCTACAAGGTGAACACGTCTGGGCTCTACCAGATACTGACTCAAGGTTTTCACGGCAAAGCATATATCTGGCCTGGTATTCGTCAGATACATCAACGAACCAATAATCTGTCTGTATAGAGTAGCATCAACCAACTTTGACGAAGTATCAACCAGGAGCTTCAAATTTGTTTCCATGGGTGTGTTCATGGATTTACATTCCAACATGTCAAATATCTTCAGTATTTCAACTGCATACTTCCCTTGGTTAAGGAAGATCTTCTCTGGGCTCTGCCAAACTTTAAGACCTAAGAAATAATGCATCGGGCCTAGGTCTTTCATTTCAAACTCTGTAGCAAGCTTCTTCTTACACTCTGTGATGAGATTTTCTTCTCCTGTTAAGAATAAGTCATCCACATACAGTAGCAGTATAACTGGCTCATCATTCATAACCTTGAAGTAAAGGTTAGAATCAACTTTACACTTGGTAATGCCCAAACTCGTCAAGAAACTATCAATTCTGCCATACCAAGCTCTAGGAGCTTGCTTCAGCCCATACAAAGCTTTCTTCAACCCTCAGACATGAGTCTTCCTATCTTCAACTTCAAACCCTTATGGTTGTTCTATATACACTTCTTCTTCAATAACACCATTTAAGAAGGTTGTTTTCACATCCATCTGGTGTAACTTCTGTTGAGATTTGGGTACCTTGGAAAGTGGTCCCCTTTTGTGTGTGAGCCTCTAAACACAAGAGGGAAATACTTTGTACCATGTACCATGTACTTTATGTCTAATTTCACTTTGACTTAGGAGATTTAAGTCAAAAGTGAAATTTGTTCATTTTAGCCTAACATGACAATTAATTCACTTTGTGGGTGAATTGAGGGACATAAAGTGAAACTATGGAAACTTAAGTAAAGTGGGTTTTGAGTTGAGATTCTTTTGAGATGATCTCAACCATTGATTAGGGATGAGATG
>SNQJ01S0025612.1:96712-119847 GCA_010110895.2 Picea sitchensis
CATGAACAATAGCAGCAGTAATAACCAAGATCACAAGAAGAATAACCATGCACAGAGACACGAGTACAATAGAAAATGCTTATATTAAATTGATGTTATTACAATGATGAGAGTTTCATATATATAGAACATATGGTGAAAATCCATGAAAGGATGTGTCACTTGGATAATAAGTAACTATTTATTTACTAAGTATATTTATACGTTGTATTATAAATATTATGTCATATATTATATATATATTTATATATATGGAAGAATGTATTCCCGATGTTGTCCAAATATCAACATAAGGTGCTTGAAAATGAAGACAAGTGCACTTCACAAAATGTGATCATGAATACCCTAGCAGCAAAAGCAGGAAATTGGTATACTGGAAGCAGAATGTAATATGATGAGAAATATGGCCATCAATCTATGTAAAAACTCCCACTCTGCAGCCTCTAATCACAGGATGTGAACAAACTCTGTCCAAGGCTCAAGCAGATTTAAAGGAGGAAAACACAGTTCACCAAATGATGGAGGACATGAACCTTGGAAACCAGACTCCCTTCCTTCCAACATCGGACATGATGAAGCCAATAGTCACCATGTCTTTTGCTAATTTCTAGGTTCAGTAAAGCAATTAAAATTTTAGGAGTTTTTTTTAAATTGTATACCAGTAAGTATATCTGCAAGAAATTCTCGGATGTATTAAATGTGGACTTTTGCAAGTTATGTTTTGTGGCATTTGAGAGCTGCCAATCTTGCTTGACAACTGTTTCTGTACTTTTATTGTTTAGCTTTGCTACAGCTTTTATAATATAATGTTTCCCAGTTTCGATTAAAATAAAAAGAGATACTTCCTTGTTATTTATTTGAATCAAACCTGCACATACTAATTACTATTAATAATCACCCTAACTGTTAGCATGGATTTAGACTCTGGTTATTACCCAAGAACAAAAATTCCCACTAATGCGAACGCCAATTATGAACCCAAAAGCGAAATTCTTCCAACAAATCACTGATTAGAAAGCAAAACATTCACAATAATTATATAACTAAATTAAGGCATACGGTATTCATATGAATACCCCTGTATAAATTCAATTCAAAGACGCATAAATACTATATAAACTTGTAATAAAATTAAAGCATGTGGATTTTATAATGGGCATCCTCTCATAGGGCTCGTTCCATTGGCAGTGTGTAAGAGTATTCCTTGAACAGTATAATCAAATTCAAGCATATAACAATGGGGTCTTGGTTTACTGGAGAGGATGGTAGATTATTAAGCCGTCAGCTAGGTTTTTATTGAAGCGGTCTGGTCAGTTTCAAAGAAATAAGAACAGGTGCAAATCCAGAGCAATTTTGGCAAAAACAGTTACCCCTCAAACCTCACGAGGTTTTTATTTCAAAGCGGTCTGGTCAGTTTAAAACAATGAAACCAGGTGCAAATCAAGGGCACTTTTGGCAGAAAAAGTTGCCCCTCAAACCTCACACCTAATCTAAGCTCCACTCTTTATGGTACAGCCCCTCGAAGAATGTTTCTTAAACTACTCTCAAAACATGACAAATTTAAAATTTAAAATTTAAAATAATATATATATATACACCGGGATAATTTAATTCAATTACACATTGTATAGATATTCCTCAAATCATGTAATGAAACTCACGAATATAAATTCCTTCTGGGCATCCTTACATAGGCTCAATTTTAAGACGGTTTCCATAAATACTCCCCCAGAATCATGTAAATATAAATACTCGTGGGCTCCCATTGAAAGGGCCCAAAACCATATGTACCTTGCTCAACGCACAATGGAAAACCAAAGTGTCTTTTCCCTCCATGTTCTGCAAGAGATCTGGGATTTTTTCACAGAATGTATCGCTTGCATAGTGAAAGGAGCCTGCTATGTGACCATCCAGACTTCTCTCCTCATCCCTAAACAGTTAACAATGATTCCAGTAAACCAATCGATTCGTTTCAAATTATATATATATATATATGTTGGGGAGCGCGGGGTGGAGATTGATTGTTTACCTGACATCAATGATCGCTACATTTGGGGATTTGCGGAGGTTGAGCAGCTCTGGAGCTGTGATATAACTGACTTCAATAGAAGCTGCCATTCTCAATTCCTCCTTTGCACCAACAGACTCCGAATATCTGCTCCCACTGTTGCGCTTACGAAACCCAAATGACCAGCATCCCATCAAAGTGTTTGTTGTGAGAAATTATTGGCATTGGTGTGCCATTCACAAATAATATATTAACAATTTTATATCATTCTATATTTCCGAACGATATAAAATAAATATATTCATTTTAATGATGTTTTTCTTTATATTCTTGAGTTTATAAACCCTGTTTCCCAACTCTACGTTGACGCTATATAGGGATTCGAACCTTCCACCTACTTTACTCTTCGATCATGGAAATTCGTCATGACATTAGGCTTACCAAACTATAACTAGCAGCATACTCCCAAAGTGGGGGAAGGGAACGCCAAAGGGATGCAGTTGGTCATGTTAGTTGAAGATAGGAAAAGTGTGTTTTTTTTAGATCATCTATTAATAACTAATAGAGGATTAACGCGCTAGGTGACCATGGACATAGGAGTAGGCTAACTCGGGAGCAAACAGACTTGTTTTTCAGGCAAAAAAATGGACCTGANTTTACTCTTCGATCATGGAAATTCGTCATGACATTAGGCTTACCAAACTATAACTAGCAGCATACTCCCAAAGTGGGGGAAGGGAACGCCAAAGGGATGCAGTTGGTCATGTTAGTTGAAGATAGGAAAAGTGTGTTTTTTTTTAGATCATCTATTAATAACTAATAGAGGATTAACGCGCTAGGTGACCATGGACATAGGAGTAGGCTAACTCGGGAGCAAACAGACTTGTTTTTCAGGCCAAAAAATGGACCTGAATCTAGTCAGATTTTCAAGGGTGGCCTGAGTTTCGCACGATCAAAGTTCCATTTATTTCAAAACCTTACCCCAAGGATTTTGCCCCATTTTAAACCAACCTAGATGCTCAGAAAATCGACCAGAGTTTTGGATTGGCTAGAAATTTAAAACCGCATCTCTGGAGGACCTGCCAGAAAGGTAACTCAATAGGGAAGATTGCTTTCGAGTTAGCCTACTCCATGGACATATGGTAGGAGGATGTGGTGTGTCCAATCACCCTAACCACCACCTGAGTGAGGAATGTATGTAATGCAACTAATTTTCAAATCTCATGTATCTTCATCGAGATTGGGGAAATGTTCATACACAGATTTTAATTATCTTAATTTAAAAGTTGTGTACTCAAATACATGTTGTTCCATCCCAAGGTACTTTCCCTCTCTCTTGATTTTTTTTTTCTTTTTTTTTAGTTTCAGTGAAAAGATCTTAAGTCTTGATTTTTTTTTTTGTTTGGTGAAAAGATCTTAAGCCACCTAGTTGTCATTTATAACCTTCCAGAACTTAGTTTCCATGGATTCTTAATGCTTCCAAATGTCAATTTAGTTTAGTTGGCATATGGATGTAGATAGGGTACTCTCACTTGTGAATGATTTTCAAATCCTACTTCTCTCCCTTGGAAGTACCCACTAGCAACACCCTTGGTAACAAGCTCTGCATCGGAAAGCACTCGACCTAGAAATTTATAAACAACATGGAATTTAACCACTCGGCTTCCGATCCTCATTCTAACCGATAATACTAAGTAGGCAAAGAAAACTTCATAGCAACAACAAGGAAACACATTGTCCATACTCTTCTTATGGCCCACCTTTGAATGAGATTTTAGCGTAGTGGTTGTCAACCTACAATCTTATGCTTTTTGAGATGCATTTGAGCTAAATACCTCCCATAAGAAAACTGGAGACTATCACTATTTAGTGAGATGGAATTGAGTAGAAATAGGTTAATGAGAATAGATATTGTGGATTTGTTTTTTGCATTCTAAAGCAAAGTAGTAGTTTGTCAATTGCGAGGAGGAATGCAATAGAGGAAGATTTCATTATTGCAATGATACCATTCCACTTCCACAAATATGAAACAAGAAAGATGGATTACAATGTGACCGTTATCTCCAAATAATACATGAAAATAAAAATACGTCCACAACCATTATCTCCAAATTTGCTTGATTCTTTGTTGGTTGTGGAGCCTAATTATCTTCCTAATTCATATGAAGGTAATCCTACCCACCTTCTGTTGGGGGTTCAAGGGTTGGCCCTAGAATGAAGGGGGTTTGAGGGTGGAGCCCTAAAAAAAAATTTGGGAAAATTACCTTGTAAAATATTGCAGTTTTGTAGTCAATCTAGAACTTTCATTATAAGGTCGTAGATTTGATGGTAGAAGTTATGTTAGGGTTTTTGACCAAGAAAGAAACCTTTTTTGTATGAGGGAATTGTATTGCGACTATGGATGAGAGTGAATATTGTATTATAAGAGAGGAGACTCTAAGAAAAAGAAGAAGAAATTACAGCGGGTGTGATGTAGGTTGTACCCCTTCATTTGTTGGATAATAATAAAGGAAGAAGGATTGGCAATTTCTCCATGGGCGTAGCCCATATTGGGTGAACTACGGATATTTGTGTCTCTGTTTGAATTATGCACTTCTATGTTTTATTTCCGCATTGTTTTATTGCTATGCAATCTAAATCCTAACACTTTCCACCCTAAAATGCTAACAAACAACAAATGCAACAATCCTCGGAAATAATAGATAAAGATAAGGAAATTTGTAGATGAAATGATAAGGGTTAGAAAATTTGTAGGGGCCTCGATAAGGACAACGATGTGTGAGACACAACTCACAAATTTGATTTGATCAAATTCGATCAGAAGGTAGGCAAGGGAGGTAGGATATCCTTATTGGATAATACATTACATTGATTATTATGATTGATATTAACAAGATTATTATGAAAATCTCCCTCGAATTGCTTCAACATTCCCATTCACACATTTAGGGAGTGTGCTAGTTTATTATATCTTAAATTTTTACTTAAAAATGTAAGGTATAACATTTAAATTTCTTTAGTGTCATTTCCATTTCTCAAATCAACATATAGTTGAATAGTTTTACTCGTATGGAAAATATATTAAAATAAAAATGCATTTCAAACAATATAACAATACTATTTTATCATAGTGTTACAAAGTTTAACTATAAGTTTTGTAACTAATAAATCATTTTTCTACACCAATGTTATCTCAAATTTATTTACCAATTTTCGACGTTGTTCTCTCCATTCCATACAAAGCCTATCCTACCATAAGAAGTCATCTATGGAGGGCAAAAGAGATGGTATGCAATAATGCTTCCTACCTTTCATAGATTACAATCACTTCATTGTATTCTTTCACCTTTAAAATTTGTTAGAAATGAGAGGTGTAACCGTAATATGTGTTAAACTCCCTTCAAATCTTCAAATTATTTGCCCAACACTACAGGGATGGGGTGATTTTCTCATCTATTTCAAGTATCAAAGTGTCCCTGAATCTTCTTTGCTAACGAGTCACCAAAACACCAATAACACCCCCAGCTACAAATTGCACATCATATTCAATGTCATCCACATTTGGTTGGAGCCATTGAATAGTCTCATGAAATAGTTGATCGACCACAATACTACCATTCCCAAGGGATTTCTCCTCCACAGTCCAAAAGCAAGATTAGTGGATGAGTACAAAGACTTTACTTAGAAACAGTATCTTTATACTTTTGTTGGCACACAAGCTTGAGGCCATCACACTCTTCTTCCTCTTCCTCTTTAATGCACTTTGTAAATTGAAACTACTTACTAGGTATCTTAAGTTTCTCTCCTTCTCAAAATTAAGAATTCCATTGGATGTATGTTAATAGACTACTATGGTTTTGATAGAAATATTGAAGTCCCTGTGTTAGTGTTGATTTTGGTGCTAAAGAAGGGAATCATTGTGAATTATGGATTGTTTGTTGGAATTGAACCATTGGCCAGATGGATTATGCCATGGAGGTTCAATTAAAGATAAAGAGAACTCATGATATCCCTAGATCCAAGTTATAGGTTGAAGATTGTGAGGCAACAAGGTTCGAGTCCTTTATTTGGTGGTGATCTTGGGTGGTGTTTCTAAGCATGCTTGGATATCCTATAAATGAGTTCATGCTTTCTAGATTCTTAGACATGTGAATGTCTCTCCTTCACCACCCAAGATTTGGTCAAGAGATACACCTAATGCAGATTCCTCGTCACAGAAAATCCTTGTTAGTATATGTATTCCATGTTATTGCGTCAAGCATAAGGTCGCATGTAGGACAACGTCTCATTCTTATGCATCTCGCTAGTTAGGGTAGGGTAAGTGATAATTATGATAGATTTTCTTGTTAGAAGAGCTTCTATTCCTCTCTTGATTAAGAACTTAAACTTTCTAGTAGGTATCTTTAAATTGTGTTAGTCACTACCTTGGCATAGCTATAGGGGTTTGATTTCGTTGTATATATTTTTCTTAGTTAGTTATTGTTTTCAATAACATGTTCTCCATCCTTTGAGTTTAGTGCCAACATGAGAGAAAGTAAAATAGGCTCTAATGGGTTTCCTAGATAAATAAATGACGATATTGGTTGCTCATCCATAATCTAAGCATATGGTGACACTACTCACTAATATGATTGTTTCAGTCATAGTTATTTGCACGATGGCACCAAATCCCAACCACTAAGCCACATCTCGAAACAAAAAAAATGAACAAACGTCTATGCATTTATTTTTCAATTCCATAGTTAAGCATCTTCAAGCAAGTTGGCACATAATACAAAGCAACTTACAATCCACATTGACTTGCAATCAAAGTTAAATTTTTCTTCTTAATTGAGTGTTTGTTCGTAGAATAGTGAAGCATCAAATCCCTCTAATTCAATATTAAAGAGTTAATATAAATATCCACGTCACAAACCCACCATAAATAAAATTTCCAAATATAATATGCTTTCTTGGACTCTTCTTTTGAGAAACCAAAAGTAAAATATAAAATATTTTAAAAACTAAATATATTATATTTTCAACTTTAATTATTTTAAAAAATTATATATTATAATTTAAATATTAAAATGATACTAACTTTTTCATTAAAATACGCTAAGTAAAAAAAAATTATAATAAAAACTACAACTCTCACCTCTTTTACCGAGAAGAAAGTATACATTGCAAGTTTACACTATGTACAATGATATACTATAATCCTTTCATTAACTCACAAAGAACCAAAGAATTTATATGTTATCAATCCACACCATTCGCTAATTTGGTAAGTCTACCTACGAGTTGATAAAAATGTGTTAAAAACCCAATATTTGCATACAAAAACACCACAGAGATTCATAGAACAATATAGAAGAATCCACATTTTCATTATAGGAAAACCCTTGAGGTAGGGCAACATCATACAATGGATCTTATTATGGAAGGGATCCTCTTTTGTTCACTTGTCTCTTTGAGGGGGCTTCCTCCTAATGAGTTTCAGCTCAAAATACAATATTTCTCTTCATGTCCCATTACATTGCTTGAACCCCTTTATATAGTGCTATAAGAACATTCTAGAGGAGGAATCTTCTAGAAGTAAAACCTTCTAAGAAGTCCTCTTACATTTATTATATCTAACAACCATAGTGGGCCTTATTTAATACTATAGTGGACCTAGTCCACTTTACATTGAATGACCTCTACTATTATAACTACGGGACTTTACATTGAATGACCTCTACTATTATAACTATGTCCTCCTGACTTCCACTACCTCTCTAGCTACTTAACATTCCATCCTCTTATGAAAGTTCTGTCCTCAACGCTTGATGTACAAGCATATACTAGAGGGTCCCATGGATAAGTGTGGACCATAGTGTTGAAGTAGACTAGAGAACCAGGGTCCCATGGATAAGTGTGGACCATAGTGCTGAAGTATACTAGAGAACCAGGGTCCCATGTCCAAGTGCTCATGTGAACTCCACGCGAAAGATATTTGAACTCAAGAACTAGCTAAAAATGATGCTCCAAATATCTACATTGATCATGGGGATCCAAATATGTAGATCCCTCCATATCCACAAAATCATTTGAATAACACACTAGTACTGGAGAATATTGAAAAATAGTGTGCATAGAAGGCGTTGGACTTCTCTCCATAATGTGCTCTACACGAGGTGAAGGAGAGTCATCAAATAGAAGATGGAAGTGGTTGTCATCCCATAAATGACAACTATCCATATACCAATCATCACAATCATCATCCAAAACATACCAAGAATACACTTCTTGATGATATTTGTTCATGATGTTCATCAAAGTACATTCCTCCTTCATGCTCACGAAGTACTTATGAATACTACGAAAACCATCCCTGATATCTTATTTAAACTTATGCAATGTGTCATGCATTTGGGAAATTGTGTGTAGAATTTCCTTGAGGGTTTGAGAGTGAACATCCATTGGAAACACCACATAAAATATACCAAAAGAAAGCTCTTAAAATGAGTTATCCAATGACATTGAGCTGGTAGAAATCTAAGCAACCTATGAAAAGTTATGGACTCTGTAATCTCGTCGCTGTCACGAAAACCCCCCAAAAAATAGAACAATAAATTACTGCAGAAAATCGCTACTTTTCCGGAAAAACAATGAAAAACTGTTGAATTTAAAATGTTCATAACTTTACTTCCCAGACTCTGTTTCGGCTGATTGTTTTTTTGAAATTGGGTATTTTTCCAAGAGGAATTCAAATACCCATTTTTTTTTTCCAAATTCAGCTCATAAAGCTTCAGATCTGAACCTGAAGTGTGTCGCCCTCTTTTTCTTCCCAAAAAAAATCTGCAAAAAGAGAAAAAAATTCTCCCCTTCTTTGGCCAAGGAAAATGCTCTAATACCAATTGTTAAGAACTCAATACTTACATACAAAAACACCACAAAGATTCATAGAACAATATAGAATAATCCACACTTTTATTATAAGAAAATACTTGAGGTAGGGCAACACCATACAATGGAACCTATTATGGAAGGGATCATCTCATGTTCACTTGCCTTTTCGAGGGGGCTTCCTCCTAATAAACTTCAACTCAAAATACAATATTTCTCTTCATGTCCCATTACATTGCTTGAACCCTTTTATATAGTGCTACCATCACCTAAGAACATTCTAGAGGAGGAATCTTCTAGAAGTAGAACCTTCTAAGAAGTCATCTTACATTTATTATATCTAACTACCATAGTGGGCCTTATTTAATACTATAATGGACCTAGTCCACTTTACGTTGAATGGCCTCTACTATTATAACTATGTGCCCTCCGCCCCCCCTCCCCCCGCCCACTACCTCTCTAGCTACCTAACAAAATGGAGTACGTGGTGGGCAACCTTTGGAGGATTTACAAGAGTCACAGTAGGAGAAAAGCTCAGAAACGAACTCAGAAATAAAATGACTTTACCAACAGGCATGGCATATATGCGAGGAATGTAACTTGGAATTAAATTTAAAATTTTTGATATAAATATCACCGTGACCTTCTTGTGGTTTTTAAAGAATGGACAAATGATATCTTCCTCTAATGCCACGCCTAGTTGTCCGGGCTTGGCACCTCTATCCGAGAAACCTCCTCGGATGTATGTTTATTGTATCTCAATTTATGCACCTTCTCTAGTGCCTCATCTTTTCCCTATTTTGTTCGATTAGAGACAACGAAGAAATAACAATACTTCAAATACCTTCTATAAACTTTTCCCACTTCTCAAATACCTGTAACATTGCGGCGAGGATCCATGGTCGCCAACTTTGCAACTATCATGGGAAGCTGGCAACTATCACAGGGATAAAATTTTCCCATTTCTCAAATACATGTAACATTGTGGTGAGGTTCCATGGTCGCCAGCTTTGCAGCTATCATGGGAAGCTGACAGCTATCATGGGGACACATTTGTTGAGGACATTATTATACACTAGTGGCAAAATTTTTGGTTAATTGCAAATATTAACTCAAATGTGCAAGCCATGCAAGCTCTGGAGATAAATTTTTCTCGGAACATAATCTGCAAGCCCTGGAGACAATTTTTTCTCCGGATACAATCCCCAGAACCTTAGTGAAATTTTTTATATACTAATTGATTTGGATAAGAACCCTTCACGCTCCCTCTTGACACTGATGTGCATTTCTTTTGGCTTCATAAACTCTCTGTCCGAGCCACCATCAACCTTATTTAAAAACAAGGAAACGTTTGAAGATCTCTGAGCATCTAGACTCGTGAATGAGAAAGCCACTAGAACCCGAGAAGATATTCGAGGCCAAGTAAATCAAATTGAGGTCGAGGCAATTGGACAATGGATTGACAGTGTCATTGAGTTGGTTTTCCCTTGGGATTTAATGTGGTGGGCAATATACAACAACATAATCAACATAAATGACGAACAGGTAGTGGGTTTATAGAGGATGCAGACAAACAATCATAACGAGTGCATATTTGATTAACCGAACTTCTTCCCATGGCGGGCTTCAAAACCCTCATTGAATTTGTGGAGGAAAAATCAGCGGCAAAGATAAGGCCCAGGCAAATGCAAATCCTACCAAAGAGAGTGCGCATGAAATGTGGCATGTGAACCAACGACCAACTTGTATAGGGAACAAACCGGTTTGACAAGTGATGATGACCAGTTTGACAAGCGATGATGACATATGGCAATGTTTTATAGGTCGTCAATAAACGACGAAAGATTCTCAATGATCTTGCCCTTAAAAGAAGGTTGTAATGATAATAATATAATTTTAAGGTCGCGACCAAGCCAAATACTAAATTGGTGTATGAGACCTCCTTATTTGTGGGACAAGGGACCCCCTCCACTCAACAATTTCATTGATAAAGTGTACAGAGGTATACATACCCTACCCCCCTCTGGATTTGAACTTGTTATCTCTTAGGAGGAAACACATGTTCTTAACTAATATATGGACTTTCATTTTTATTTTTATTTTTTTCAATACTTCAAGATTTTGAATTTATTCTTCATGTTATATCTAATCTTCATGTTAACATTGTGTATTAGGGCTTTCATTTTTTTTAACAATGTGTTATAATTATTTTTTTAATTTTGAATTCTCACTGCAAACTTGACTCCAAAATTATACTTAAAGATTTTGAATTTATTCTTCATATTATATCTAATCTTCATGTTAACATTGTGTATTAGGGCTTTCATTTTTTTTAACAATGTATTATTATTATTTTTTTTAATTTTGAATTCTCACTGCAGACTTGACTCCAAAATTATAAAGCATTTGTGAGTCATCTTTCATTAACAATATTCACTTCATTTTCTACTTGGTACGCACGCAGGTGGAACTATGTATATTTGCAAAGTTTTAATAGAATATTTATCAAGTCAAAGTTTAGACATGAAGTTTATATCATGTTATAATTTGTATGTCTTTTAGCTTCAATTAGAGAAGTCTTAACCAAAAGTCAAATTCTAAGTTTCTTAAAAGCTCAAAGGTAGTAATGCACAACCAAATTGTATCACATACTTTTTAGAGTGAGATTTGTATATTATCTATGGGATATGTGAACCTTGATGTTGCATTAATATAATATTAGCATACCTTTGAAACAAGCGAATGGGAACACCTAAGTGAATTAGGGGATGGAGACATATTACGAGAGGAGGAGGTTGTGTTATTTCCAACATCATGGGAAGGAGGATTGTGGTGTTGTGATTAAAGTAGGAGCTCGCCATCAAATCACTATGCTAATTGTGATCAAAATATGAAACTCAAATCATACGGGCATATCAACATCAACATTAACATCATTTAAGATATTAAATAAATTGATTTGGTTTTTCATGACGTGGTTGAATTTTGGAAAACTTTGTATCATAATTACAGTGTTAATGGGACCAATTGCATACCTATTAAAATATGAGGTGTGAGTCGAAGCTTTTTGAGATTTCAGTTGTGCTTTGGATGTAAAAGAGCTTGAATTATGTGGATCTAGAATTAATCTTAGTAGAATGTTCTTTGATTTGGGATTAGATGAGAAATTTGGGAATGAAGCTACTAATTTTACGCTTACTAACAAGGAGACCATAGGAAGGATTATCATTGTCATTATTTGGTATATGGCGGTTTATAAGGAATTTTGAGGTATGGGTGAAACCAATTCTAATATAAGTTTAATTATAAACAAAATTGTCAATGCAAAACTTGGTGCATGATCAAACCCTGAAATAGGTTGGAATGTAGACACAAGGGTTGGGGATGCTACTAGTCAAAAACATGTACAATCCTTCAACATTCTTCCAAATTAGCGACATTCAAGTTCATGTTGGTTGATTACAAACAAAATGGTTAAGAGCACAAAACATCATGTGCTAAAATTTAAACCAGGAAAAAAACCAATGTCACCCTCAAAGATGAAAGTAAAATCCAAAAATTCTCTCTTGAATATATTCTCTCATGTTTTAAGTGATGGATGCATATTAGTTTTTGGGTTTATCAATAAATAGGGAATTTCCTTACAAAGATGGACAATTTTCAAACCATAAATAATTTTTTAATAGTGATTTGATGGGTGACACATTGCAATTAGACAAATTTTAACATGTTCACCATTTGCAAAAGATACGTAGAGTGTATATACACTTTTGACATAATACATCCATTGTATGTAGCTTGGGTGGTTGGGAGGAATGATTGTTACCCTCCCCACCCAGGTTCAATTCCTTGTGAGTTACATGTTGTGCCCTCAAATGGGTCTATAAGATGCTCTTGTTGTTAAGCTATCAATATTCCGAAAATGCCCACATGTTCTCTCGCAAATTTCTGGGGGTTATCTATGAACATAACGAGCACCGATATCTGGTGTCGTGAACCACATGAAAACAAAAACTAACATAATAAATTACATTTTAAACACTTTAATATTGTTATCGCACAAGTTGTAGGTTGGGAAAATCCCGACCCAACCACTAATTGGCGACAACTAGGAGGGAACCTACCCACTATCACCTTAGGTCGGTGTCCCTGTCACTTTAGAGGTAAGGTAGTCACCTCAAGGGGGGAATCCTGATGACCCTAGGGGGAATCCTGATGACCCTAGGGGGAATGAGATGGAGACGGATGAAGATGAAGAGGATGTCCCTAAAGGTCAATTCTAAATGGTATGAAGGTCTTGAGAAGGTCCAAGGGTTGCCAAATATGTTGAGTGACCTGTTAATAGTGAAGTATCTGCCCGAGACACACAAAAAACAAGCATATGATGCAATATAACCAATTGGACAAGCACGTTAAGCTTGTTGTCCCTAATAGAAGTTTTTAGTAACAATATATATCAGCAATGAAATGGCATGATAAGTTGCTAAATAAGTGTTATAAATCAAGTGAAAGATGAAAGAGATAGACTAGTTAAACACTAGTAAAACTCAAGATTAAAGACCAAGATACTAGCATGAAAAGACAAGGTTGTTGTAAGCACTTTCTGCAGCAATATATATCAGCCTTATGGATGTAACAAGCAACTTATTACAGCAAGAAAATCAGTCACTAAAGCTCCTCCAAACTTTGCCAAAAAGTGCGTTAGATCAAGAGGTATAAGTGTGCAAACTTTGGGCAATTTTCAATGGTTGATTTGAGAGTTATTAAAGCAATTAGATTAGGGTTTCTGCAACCCTAATGGTTGAAGATACAATTTTATAACAACAACAAGAACTAGCCCTTTGATGGGGACACCCTAGTGGCTAAGAGTTACTCTAAGTACAACCAACACAACCCAAGTTGCAAAAAGTAAATACGACAAGAAATTATGTTTCCCAATGCAATATTTTGTTTCTCCAATGCAAGAATACTTCATATTAGTGCCTTTAAAATTGGGTGATGGAGTCTTTAAAGCATAAGCCAGATCAACAACAACCCTAGTGGTGTAAATCCTCTTACTCCCTAGGGTATGCCAACCAAACTTAGGGTAAATTTAGGAGGGTATACACACTTGCATTCCTCCTAGCAACCCTTGCAAAAAAGAAAGACTTAAAACCTTTAACAAAGAGATGAAGCAATGATGGAGGGTGTCTCTAGCATACTCCTCCCTAGGGTTTCCACCAACAATAACCGAAGTAAGCAAGAAAATAATAGCATATGCATATTTTTCCTTACCTAATCCAAGAAAATGAGAGAGTAAACCCTAGTTACCATGCAACATTCATCCAAGATTCAAGAGAGAAAGCCTTTAGCAGGGTGTGCATCACTCTTCCACATACAATCACCAAGAGACATTCACCATGAGATATTCCACAAGAGAGAAACACCAAAACTGTTGGGTATGTGTTATATTCTTTGCATGTGTGTGTGTGGGCGTGTCAAATTCGACAACTGCTTTTGACGAGGTTCGGGGCAGCGCCCCAAAAAAATTTTTGGGGCGGTTTTTGCTATTTTTAGCGGTTTACTAAAAATAATCCCGGTTTTAGGGATTAGAGTTTTGGTATCTATAGAATACCTAAAAACATTGTATATATTGTATAGTGAATGGTGAAATTCGATATAATGAATATAAGGAAGGTTTTCTCGGTTGAGGGTTTCCGGTATAAATCTCTGTGTACTATGTGAATGAGTCATTGATTAAATTCTGTTTTGCTTAAGAATCTATATGCATTGCTTTACTTCACAGGTTTAAAACTTACAAAAATCACCAAGAATAGTAAAAATTACAGCCATGTACTTCTCACAATGGGAGAGTTATGTTATGAAAAGAGATCTTATGATCTCTATTTATACAAAATGTCTCCAAAATAGTTTGTCCACATAATATTAGGGTAAACCACAAGACCAGGGGTCAACAACCCTAATCTTTCCCCTTTTACAAAATAATATTAAACAATTCACTTTAAAATTTACTTTTACACAAAGAGAAACCCTAATTTAAAGTGATGCCACCCCTTTAGGGGATGTTTTGGCACTAGGAGCAAGTCGTTGGTGTTGGAGGAGTGTAGGAAGGCTTCCCAAAGCCACATGTCAAGCATCTAAGTCACTTTCTTCATGGTCAAAGCCTCATTCCCCTCAAAACGTCCATGTGCTAATGCATATCAACCTCACCACCAAACCCTAACCCCCCTAGATAACGTCATGCCTCTAAGGGTGACATTTTGCCTCTCTTAGGAAAAACGTTTGGCATGTATGGGCTAGGTTATGTCATCCAAGTCATCTTCTAGGCCTCTGAAGTCTCATCTCTCTCATCTGGCATGGGAGCCCTTGGCATCCATCTGTGGGATTCAAGCCCTATGGAATCCCAAGCTAGGCTTGTTCCTCCAAAATTGTCCACCAACTAGGTCTTGCAAGGAAAAATAAGCACGCCCTCTAAGGATATCAAGTCAAAATATCATGATAAGTAAATCGAGTCAATAAATGAGCCACCTAAGCATGTGCATCAAAGATTACCCTGTCAAACAATTAAGTGCTCAAAGACATTATGCGACTTGCCAAGCTTGGATATGAGAGGGTTGACGAGGTTTCCTATTGGATAGATCTTTCCCTAGGTCAAGGAGTGTTTCCAAGAGATCCCTCTCTAAGCCATGTAAAGTGGATGAAGCAGTTAAGGGTCAAGACTCAATGGGCATGGGGTTCATGACATACAAGAGGTTGTAGTGTCTCATTTATGGGTGCCTTTGTAGCGGGTGTGTGGCACCTTCGTTTGCCAAGCAATTTTTTCCAAGCCCATCATTTTCCATTCTTTGTTTCTTTCATATTTTAAGGACAAGTTGAAGGTCGTTGTCCTGCTATGGTGTCCAGATAATGACAATGTCACTCACAAGCATCTAGTGGAAATTAAAAAGTTGGCTCACGATGAGACCCCCTTTCTCTCAGCCATGCAACTGAGAGCCATTACCCTGGCTTGGTGACCAAATGATGGTAATGTCATACCACTAAATGTCCATGATCATGATAGGCCGGCTCATGATGAGACCTCCTATCCTCCAACTAACCCTTTAATCATTCTTGATCATTATTCTTGTGGGTCCCCATTTTCTTACAGATAAGAATTCCATTGCTTTATTGGGGGATCCCTGGGCGAAGCATCTGGAAGGTTTATACACAAGCTTTTATCTTTTACCCAACAACAATCCCTCTGGGCCTTCACCCCCTTCTTCATATAGAATGAGAGACAACACCTTCTTGTGTAAATACACCCTAAAATCCCAAGAGATCAGGAAATGGGGGGAAATAATGATGGAAAGTGGTAAGTATGGTTAGGAACGGTACAATGGATCTTCAAGGGAGTTCCCAGTAGCAAACCCATTCCCAAGGAAGACCACTTACTAGGGCACAATGTCAACCACCAAGGTGAAACAGGGTGAAAGGCATAATGTCCAAGCACATATCATGAAATCTAAAGCAGACTAAGACACAACATACTCAAATGCCTCAAATATTGAAATGACACTCGCCATAATACCTGATTTGTACCTCATGGAACAAGGCCCATCACCTCTTGGAAGCTAGGGAGTGTGGTGGATGCCATTTGAAAATCTACGACCTTTGTGGTGGTGAGAAGGGTCTCCATCTGTACAAAAGGATTATGCTAGTCATGTAGTTTCTCGACACTCCATATCTACAACATGAGGGCCTTGAGACATAATCTCCTTAGTTATCCCACAAAATTGGGATAACAAATAAAAATATATCATTTATAAAATTTGAACATAAATCTCTAACAATAGCATCCTAAAATATTTATTGTTTAACCTCAATGAATGATGATACTTTTTACGCGGTGTCATTTGAAAACATGTTTTGGAATTTTACTTTAAAATTAATTAATAATTTGTTATTATATTTTGTCAAATTTGCACATATAAGACATGAATATTCAAAGTATAACATTTTTTACATTTTGGCATGTGTGTTAACCTTTTCCATTTATTTTTATCATTTTTCTTAAACAAAGAAAACATAATACACTCGGTGTAAAGTTATGAAAGCATAATTGTTGATTTATTTTGACAAAATAAGGTATAAATATATCTAATCAATAGTTATGACACTTGGTTTAAGCAGTTTGACTTACCATCTGAACTTGTATTGGTCAAAGAGGTCACAGGGTCGAATCACCTAAGTCCCTTGGACTTAGGCACACATGTTGTCCACCAATGGATTTTATCAAACACCATTCACAGAATTTGAGAAAGTGGCTAGGGGATTTTCATCTTCATTGGACATATTTATTGAATAAGTTTGTATCATGCCAAACTTTTGGCATCATAAGTAAACAATTAACTAGTGTGTATTGGTTTTACACCATTTATAACTCAATTAAATTAGATAAAATCACATCAATTAAAAGGTTTAAGTCTAATAACTTTTTTTTCCAAGAAAAAAACATAATTTCTATTTCATTGAGAATTAAAAGTACATTTTTCATGTGTCAAAGCACATATTGACTAAGTCAATAAATATCACAAAAGAGTGACATCACAAAAAAATATCTAGAACTTTCTAATCATGTCTCCTATAATCTATCCTTGTCACCAAAACAAACTCCAAGCACTTGTGTTCATACAACATCAAAAAAGATAAACTAACAAATATGCTCTTATAGAGCTCAAAAAATATGCAGAAAATCGTTCTGCCCACAATCCATTATAATATTTACATCAATATACCTCGATGGGACAAAGTAAACCATGACTAAGTATATAGAAATCATCAAACTCTTGAATCAAGCATAACAATAGAACCATCCCAACATTATTCTAACACCATAGATCCCTCCTCTAGCTACTAGCCTTCCTTTGAAAGATTATCTCCATCCTGATTCAATTCCCTAAAAACATGAGTAAAAGAAATAACATCAAAAGATGTGATCACATCTCTCAATAAATCTCCTATAGGCTCGAGTTGTACATTTTGAACTATGGCATGACCATTCATCCAATTTATAACCAATGAAGAATCTCCAAATATTTGAGCAGTCTTCACATTCGTATCCAAGTCACATTTGAGAAGTAACCTCGAAGCATGAAATTCAACATAGTTGTTGGTACTCAGGACAAGACCAACTTTTAATTTTATATACTAGGAATTTGAGAGAAAAAGAATCCTCCTAGCACTACTAAAACCCGAACCCCTACTTTGACCCATAAAAAAATCCCCAAGGTATTGATTTATCAATTACCAGATTACCTAATTGACGAGGAATGACATAATTGTGTGGCACTCTAAAACTGGAAACTATAGCCCCAACCCTATAAGTAACTTGGAAAGGAGGTATGTATTTATTTTCAAACATATCATATTTCCTTGCTAGCCATATACCCCAACAGAAAAGAGTGGGCAATGACCTTAATTCCTTTAGACTAGTGTTGCAAAACCGTTGTCTCAAACACAACTTGGTTTCTAACATTCCATAAATTATCTATACATGTGAGTTTCTTCATCTCATTCTAAAATTGTTTTACAAATGGACAAAAGTTTAAAAGGTGAGAGATGGTTTTAGCCTCCGAACCACATAAGTAACACATAATCATGCCCTATTTTCCCCTCTTATGCAATGCTTTACACATCATAACTTTACTCTTCAGAGTTTTTATTTTCCGAGAAAAAAATCTTTGTATTCGATATTTCAAGTATGAGATCAAAATATACATCTTGCTACCTTATCAGGCTCAAATATCAATCTTATAAACTATCCTATGATTCTCCATACTTTTGGTCTATTACTTCATAATACAATCTTCCAAGGCTCCTTGATGGCAGCCTTCAAAACTTTTTTCTTCAGAGATAACCACAAATATATCCACAATTTTTTAGCCCTCAATTTCCATATCTTCTTCCAACACTATATTTCCCCCTAAGATTCTATAATATTCATCGTTACAGGTCCCAATTTGTTTATATATAAGCCACCCTATTTTTCAAATTCCTATGATATAAATTTTTTGTCTTCTCCGAGTTGAATATCACCTCGTTTCAACTTGTCTATGAATGTTCCCCACATAACTACCCGATTTCCTTCCATTCCAATCTCTTGGGCAATCTTCCAACCTTATGACCATAGATATGTTTCAAATGGATCACCAACTTGATTTATAGTTACACACCCTCACTCTTGAAAATGAACTATCATATCTTCTGGGAAAACTAGCCTCTCCTCCCAGCTTAAAATAACATCATTACTAATTCTTACCAAAGCTCCATTTACTACCTTCCATGCTAAATACAGACCAATCATTGAAAAAGAAAGAGTCAAAGATTTCCATTGATTTGAAACATTTCTAATGTTTTTACTCAAATTTCTAATCCAATCCAAGAAAGTATTAGGCTTAAATTATTTCTGATCAATTATCCCACTCCAAAGGATTTTATGAGTGAGGGCCCTCCATAAACTCTTAGCAGCCAAGGATGTCCCAAAGAGATGAATATTTTCCAAGCCCTATTCACCTTCCTCCTTGGTCTTGCAATGGCGTATCACTTCACTAAAGGAATACACTCACTCTCATTTCTACTAGCCCAAAGAAATTTGAAGCAAACTCTGGTCATTTTCTCTAGAATGCCCTTTGGAATGTTAGAATATAGGTATAGCTTCAAGAACAAACTTTACCAAACTTAACCTTCCTCAAATAGACAACCATTTATTATACCATGCATTAGTTGTGCCTTCAATTTTATCAAACAACCATCCCTAATCAGATTTTTTTATCCATTTGGATTTAAAATAAAACCAAGATATTTAAACCCTTCATTGAATTCCAAATGCTTAAAAGGGAAAATCCTGTTCAACCTTTCTTCTACCTCTTGCTTCGATTTGAAGAAACAAATGGTGGATTTCAACACATTTATTTCCATACTTGTTGCCATATTGTAGGATCAAGTATCTCTTGTAACTTATTGGCTTCTCCGAGACTACCATTTGTAAATATCAGGACATCAACTACAAATAGTGGGGGAGTCAATGCTTGATTACCCCCTATTTTGGTGTATGTAATCAAACCCAATATTTTTTTCTCTCTTATGGCTTTGCTCATCCCTCCTCCAACTATGAGAAAGAACAAGGGTGAGAGGGGACACCCTTGTCTCAGACCTCTTGAAGTCCTGAAAAAACTTGAGGTAGAACCATACAGAAGGACAACTAAAGAAACTAAGGATATGCAACGCATAATCCATCTAACAACAGAGACACTAAATCCCATGTGCAATAACATCAATTTAAGATATAACTAGCTCATTCTATCACAGGCTTTTGACAGATCTAATTTTAAAACCATATTAGGCTAGTTATTTGATTTGATTGTATGAAGCTCCTCTTAAGTTGACCTAGTGGCCTCATATATATATATATATATACTTGTTAGCACTGAGAGTCACCCTTAGATTGCCAAAGGATAAGCCTAGTACCCATCAAAATGTAAATGGATTAAAATGGTTTGGGTGGATCAACAAAGAAGAGCAAGAAAGGGAGAGGACAACAAATTGTTAGCAGAAGCATTCCATTGGGCATGGAGTCAACACATCCTACAAATCAAAGGCACTCAAGCTCATACCAAACCAAAAGTCTTTTTCGAGTGGGCTGACATTTGGACCATCATCGACTACTTTGGTGGGTCTTGATGCTAGGATGGAACCTCTTCCGGGTCTGTTAGAGGGTTTATTTGAGTGCATCGGATCCGAGCATGGGGCTATATTTAATGCTGGTTGTTGGGCCTCACCACAAAAAGATTTGGTGGAGGATGACTCTAGAGCCCATTTCTCACCCTCAGAGTTCATCAACGATCAAGGCACTTTCCGTGAACCTGTGGCGACGATTGGTGCTTTCTTTGGGAGGGCTCCTTCCCCAAGTAGGGCTTCTAGCCTTATTGATACTCCTCTGGGTTCGGGATCCAAAGGTTTTGTGAAGAGGGGAGGACAAGAACGCTCGAAGGATTTTGGGGGTTCAAAGCACTCGGCTCATAGGAGTTCACAGTGCGCTCTGGATCAAACCGATCCAGACTGCTTGGTATTTGGAGAGGACATAACTATGGACCATGTGGTCGAGTTCTTAGAACTTACTGTAGTAGGGCGAGCAAGAGGCAAAAGGTTGGGCACTGCCTTTCTTCACTCTTGGGTGGATAAATCCTGGGGCACAAAACTCACTTCCTTTCCCAGTATTCGATTGTTAGCCAGGGGTTGGTTCTCTTTTGTTTTCAAGGCCTCTTCTGATGTGGACTGGGTTCTCTCTAAAACTTGGACAATGACTGGCACCCCTATTGTTCTCAAGCACTGGACCCCGATATTTGATGCCAAAAGGGAAAGAGTTGATGTGGTTCTGGTTTGGGTCCGGTTACCGGGCCTTCCTATGCAATATTGGAACTCTGCACGCTTCTCGGCCATTGGTAACAGACTCGACGATTTCTTGGAGGCTAATTACTCTTTTGAAGATACATGGCTTATGTCAGTTGCCAGGATCTTGGTGCGTCTGGACCTTCGACCGGGCCTTTTAAAAGAGATGGAAATTATGATGACCTCGGGTACTTTTCTTCAGCCTCTGGACTATGAAGGTATCCCCTTCAGATGCCATAGATCCCATGCTTATGGGCATGGAGTGGTGGACTGCAAACTTCCCTTTAAGGGAAAGTTTAGGGGCACTTTGGATGTTGGAACAGGCACTGGGTTGGATAGAGCAGTTCCAGACCATGGGGTCACTGGAGGCACATTGGCAGGGATCTCTCAGGTTGCGGATTCTGGTATGGTCAGTTGGTGACAACCATCTCCCCCCGTGGGTCTTTCTTTGGTGGACAGAGACCTGAAATTCACAAAGGTTCATAAATCTTCTCTGCAGGATTGTCCAAGATCTCTTCTGGTGTCGGGTAAGCAACAACTCTCTTTGCCTCTAGATGCTTCTTCTGTTTTTGATTTGGCTCTTCCTTCGGGCACTTTGGGACTAGACTCCCCTCCTTTGTTGGGTCTTCATTCTCCCTTCTTGCTCCCCCGGACTGTGGCAGACTTTTTCTCCCTCTCCCCCCCTAGGGCTCTTTTTCCTTCTCCGATTATCACACCCGTGGTTACTTCGGGTCAAGTGTCAAGTGTTCTCTGTTCATTCAGGGACCCCTTAGTATTGGTGACCCCTGCGACTGTTTGGTTTGGGGGTTCTTCTTCCACCTCTATATCCTTACCTTTGGAGACTGATTCTCCCCTCCCCTCCCCTCTTAGATCTCTTGATGGGACTCCCTCTCTTTCTGCTTTTCAGTCTTCCTTCAGTTCCCAGTCTCCTGAGGGGTCCACGATTCGTTACACCCTTCAAAATAGGGTTGTTTTCTCTAAGACTCTGAGTGGATGCGATGCGAAAGATCCACCTGGGAATGGCTTGGGGTCTCTTCCTCGGGCTTTGTCTTCTTCGCGGGGGCGAGGCAGACGCTCACACTTTCTTCTAGCTCAAGACCGAGCCAAACTCGATGTGGCTTCGTGCAGACAATCCTCTATTGAATGGGTGGTTAGAGCAAAGCAACCCAAGGAGTTGGTTACCTCATGAAAATTCTCTCCTTCAACTGTAGGGGTTTGGTGAGCCCGACTAAAAAATCGTCTTTGAAAAGACTTGTTCTTGTTATCAAACCAGACGTAATCTTTCTCCAAGAAACCATGGGAGTCGGTGAGTTAGTGGTACGTTCTTTGGAAGCACTTCTTCATGGTTGGTCGTTTGTGGTGGTTGATGCAAAAGGATGCTCCCGGGGTCTTGCCACTGGATGGAGACTCAAGAGCGATATATGTGATAATGTTTAGGGCTTTGACTCGGGCATTGGTCTCATTTTATTCTTTGAGGAGCTAGGGCGTGCCTTAGTGCTCATTAATATTTAAGGTCCATGTGCTAAGCAGAAACGATACTAGGATTATCTAGCATTATGCCCTTGGCTTTCTCAGCCAGGGGTTATTGTGGGTGGGGACCTAAATTTTTCCTTGGGAGTCGTGGAGGTCTAGGGTCCATGTTCGACTCTGGATTCCTTAACTGACTATTTCACACACTTTCTTGATATTTTTGGTTTGTTGGATATGTTTCCGGTTAAACTACAACCAACTTGGAGGAATTTGAGGACTGGTGATGCTAGAGTTGAAAAACGTTTGGATCGCTTCCTATTGATGGAGGACCTAGTGGACTCCTTGGGCCTTGCCCATCAAT
>SNQJ01S0025612.1:140276-151771 GCA_010110895.2 Picea sitchensis
TTTTGGTTTGTTGGATATGTTTCCGGTTAAACTACAACCAACTTGGAGGAATTTGAGGACTGGTGATGCTAGAGTTGAAAAACGTTTGGATCGCTTCCTATTGATGGAGGACCTAGTGGACTCCTTGGGCCTTGCCCATCAATGGTTCGCTAGTGGTGGAGAATCATATCAGAATCCGATTGTTTTGGAATTAAGTGGCAGGACCCAATGCACACCCAGCCCTTTCAAATTCTTCGAAGGATGGCTAAAGGATCCTGAATATCAGGCCTTAGTTTGTAATCTGTGGAATCCCATTGGACCACTACACAACTCCCATGCAATAATTCTTTTTATGGAAAATCTAAAGAAAGTTAAATAGTCTACCATCTCATGGGCGCATGAGAAAAGAGTAAAAGAAGATCAAGAGCTTCTCTCTCTTGAAAAAAAGATCTTGGATTGGTAGGCTGCCCCTGATATTGGCTTCAGCTCCAGGGAAGCTAGGGAAGAGCTTGCTCAAGTGGAACTTCGGTGGAGAACTATTTTCGCTGACTAGGAAGCTTTATGGCGTCTAAAAAGTCGGGCGATTTGGCCCACTTGTGGGGATGAGAACACAAAATTCTTCCATACTTTTTCCAAAGGCAGAAAATTGAATAATACCATTTGGAGTCTAACTCAGAGGGATGGCCAATTGGTCAACACCTTCAAAGGGCTCTCAACATTAGGGATTTCTCATTTTAAAGATGTGTTCAAAGCACAGACGGGCTCTTCAATCGGGGAAATTGTGAAAGCAGCCAGATTCTTCCCACGATTTGTGGAGGAAGAGGAGAGGGAGTCACTAAGGGCTCTGGTCACTGAACAAGAATTACTAGCTGTCATGAAATCCTTCCAGAAAGGGAAGAGTCCAGGTCCGAATGGATGGCCAATTGAATTCTTTCTGGGTTTTTTTGATTTGTTGGGGAATGATATTCTAAAAGTAGTGGAGGAATCCATGCAAAATGGGTGTATCCATGAACCACTAAATGCCACCTTTATTGCTTTAATCCCCAAGTTTGTTAATCCAGCTACTTTTGATGATTTTCGTCCAATCTCTCTCTACAACTGCATCTAAAAGATCATTTCAAAATTCATCAACCTCTGTTTAAATGATATTTTTTCACGACACATCACGGGAACAATTTGGGTTTCTGAAAAACAGATAGATTCATGAAGCCATCGGAGTGGCATAGGAAGGTTTACACAGCATGAAAATTAAAAAACTCAAAGGTGAAACAATAAAAATTGATCTCTCAAAGGCTTTCGACAGGGTAAACTGGCTTTATATTCACATGTTGTTAATTCATCTTGGTTTTGGAGTAGCTTTTACAAATTGGATTATGGCATGTTTATCCTCAGTATCCTTCTCTCTCTTGATCAATGGCTCAGCCACCCCTTTTTTTAAGGCGGAAAGAGGGCTTAGACAGGGCTGTTCCCTTTCTCCACTTCTCTTTCTGCTGGTCGCGGAGTGTCTTAGTCGTTACTTGAACGAAACCAAATCTGTTGGAAGCTTTAGAGGCATCAAAATCTCTCAGGGATTAAACATATCTTACTTACTCTTTGTGGATGACATTTTAATTTTCTATGATGGCTTGAGACAGGATATTGGAAAACTGTGCGATGGTATACTACTCTTCAAACAAGCCACTGGCATGGAAATCAATGCACAAAAGTCAAGTATTACATTCTCTTCGCTGGATGAAGAGGAAACACTTTACATTATGGAGAGACTCCCCTTTCAAGTCTTTGATATTGATGAAGGGTTGAAATACCTCAGGTTTCTTTTAAAACCAAATGATTATAGGAAGATCGATTAGCGGTGGCTTATATCAAAATTGGAGAAACGACTTAAATGTTGGAGCCATCAATGGCTTTCAAGGGCTGGGCAGTTAGTCCTGGTAAAGTTTGTATTAGAAGCTATTCCGGTCTACTGGATGTCTTTATCCTGGATTCCCAAAGGCATTCTGGAGAAGATGAGGAAATTATGCTTTACATATCTTTGGCAGGGCAATAAGGACAAAAATGTTATACCCCGGGTAAGATGGGATCGGATTGCAAATCCAAAGGCCCTTGGTGGCTGGGGACTGAAGAAAATTTTCTTCTTCTCTAAAGCTCTCGCGACAAAAAGATATTGGCGACTGATAAAGACTTCTAGTCTCTGGACCCAAGTAATCCACCAGAAGTATATTGCTCCACTTTCAATTTTAGACTGGGATTGCTCCTTAAACAAGTCTTTAGCAGGGGCTTATATTATATGGAAGGATTTGATTAAGGATTTTGATCTACTAGAGACGGGATTGGTGTGGAGAGGGGGTAATGGAGGCATGGTGCATCTAGGCCTGGATCCTTGGCCCGGGTGCCAGCTTGGACACATCCTGCCTGAGGGATTAAGGCAAATATTGGCATTGGGAGGCTTCTTCCATATGGCACAGGTGCCCAATCCTCTCACTACAAATTTGTGGCATCAAGGATGGTTGGCGGGGCATAGGCTTGGACTCTTAGAGGATGACTTGCATTTTTGGAATAGATGCATACAAAACCTAAGGGAAACTTCAATACGATTGGTATATAGAGACAACGAATTACTTTGGGACGATGTAGGGGATGGCGAATACACTCCCAGTTCTGGATATTTAAAGTTAACATCGGATCTTCATTAACGAGATTCTATTTGGTGGTGGCGTAAGATTTGTAAACAATCTTGTCCAACGAAGGGGAAACTATTAATTTGGTTGATTCTAGCAAATAAAATTCCCACATGGTACAATCTTCAAAGGCGACTATTTTTCGGGCCAGGTCACTGCACTCTTTGTAAATCACATTTGGAAATAGTGGACCATCTTTTTCTACTTGGTCCTTTTGTCAAGGAATTCTGGGATTTTGCAAAGGAACTAATACCCACACTCTCGAACTGGTAAGGCAATTCCTTTGAACTAGCCTTAAAGGCATGGTTGATCAGACACGGACAAGAGGAACTTTGGGCCTTTCCTTTCATTATCACCTGGGAGATCTGGATCACCCGAAATGGTCACATCTTCTAGGAGGAAAACATTTCAACAGAAAGGGTAGCAGTCCAAAGCATTGGGATTTACAAATCCTTTTCATGCTCCGATGGGGGCATTGTAGTGCGTCCAAAGGATGTCAGGGAGGAGTCCCCTGATCCAAGTATCTCGTGGGATTTCTTTGATGGAGCCTTCCTGTCTGATCAGATAAAYYGTGGGGGGGGGTGGCTGCTTCTTTCTCTCACTTACACATTGCTTTTACCTTAAGGAGGGGTTGGGGGCTGGCAAAAATAACTACTCCAAACTCTTGGCCTTAAAACTACTCTTACTCTTTGCATTTGAGAAGGGTTGCAGAGCTCTACAATTTTTTGGCGATTCTTTAGTTATCATCAAATGGGCTAATGGGATACATAGATGCCAAATTTCTCACTTGCTTCCTTTGCTAGAGGATGTAATCCAAATCAAAAGTTTATTTGACAATATCTCTTTTTCTCATATTTACAGGGAAAGGAATCAAATGGTAGATAGACTTTCCAAGGAAGCCACACAGTTAGACTTTGGTCTATGGCACTTTACTGAACACACTCTCGATGGAACACAGGGATACTACCATCAACCCTTCCATGAAAGATAGGACAATTGACTATGGGAACTAGAATACCTCTCATGAGAGGAGCCTCTATAATTTGACGAGACTTTATTACTTCTTTTTTTTGAACTATGGAAGGAATGTATATGAATCTGGAACTAGTATAGTAGACTACTAAAAATATTGGGAATAAAAATGTGAACAGATTTTGTATAGTGAAGTATGTATATGCAACCATGGGAGATAACAAACATTTCCTTTTTTGCTGGAAAATATGATCACAGTTACGTATTAACTGGTTGATATCCGAGTATGTAATTTTGTTATACCATAATGAAATTATGATATTTTTCCGAGGAAAAAAAATAAAAAGAAAAGAAAGATAACAAAAAGAAGAATATAATCAAGAAAAGATACTCTCTGCAAAAATGACTTAAAAGATTACTAGAACAGGGATCATTAAAGGAGGCAATTACTACAAATCATTTGCATCTCATGAATCTCCTGCCTCATGAACAACCATTGATATTCAATGCTTGCAATTCCATTCAAGCAACATGACAAGATAAAACGATAATAAAGAACACAAAGTCTAATAAACAACTCTTATGAATCTCTAATGGCAGAAATGCCTACAACACATGCCCTCAGGCTTACAAATGAGCAACTTAATTGCTCCTCTAGCTCTCTCCTCTCTTGGATCATGAATCCAAGCTCCCTCTCCTATTGTACAATGAATATATATCCCTTTAGGTCCTTTCCAACTCACCCATTCGAACTCCAACCCCTTTCCCAAAATAGAGATAACTACAAACAAAAAATGACACATTTTAACTAATTTCCTGCTTTTCAGGAGGCAAAATTCTGAAAAATAGGCTTCAAAGTGACACTTGTAATTATCAAACTATAACATTTGTGTAAAATATGAGGACGGTTTTTGTATATGAGCTCGTTCTAAAGAAAAACCTCTCTCGGTTTTTTGAAATTCATCTCCAGCTGGTCGAAATACGTGTCACAAAAACATGTCTCAAACAAGAAATCATGAAAACTTAAAACACATGGCTCAAAGATTCTTTTGAATCTCCCAATCTGTGACACCTATGTGAAAAATGAAAAAGGTTAATGTTCATGGGTCCGTTCTTGATAATAACCTCCCTTGGATTTTGAAAATTAATCTTGGTTCACCCATAAACGCTCTTCGAAGTTAGTTGGTCAAAAATACGAGTTCAACAGTCTTAGAACAAAGTTTCCGCAACACATTCCGTACCGCCAAAGTAAAATCAAGTATCCAAACCCTTACCAACCTCCAAACAAGCCAAAAAATCTCATGGATTACCTTATGGCTATGAGGTTGATGATGGTAATTTTGAATTTGCACTAGGATGCTTGCAACATATCCAGTCGACAACCCTCTTCCTTAACTAGTTTGCAGCGCCAATTCAACTATAGCTTGCATACTCCGAGGAGGATGTTATTTTATGGTATGACATAATAATGGGAGATATGTCTAAATGTAGGTTCCGAAAACCATAAATCCTCCTTTACATGATCAATTTTATGTGTTAACATCTGGCTCCATAAGGGATGGAGACATCCTTCTGAGGCTCTAAGAACTGTTGCATCTCTAGTTCCTTGTTGGGTTGTGAAGTCAAGCTCAAATACATTTTGTTGAAGACAACAAGCTGACATGTACACTACTCTACTTACAAAGAGAAAATAAACACACATGCTCCAGATGGAGTTTATTTATGTGCAATCCTAAACTAACTAATTTTTTACAATAGGCTAGGTGAAAACAAACTTCCACTAGAGCCACTCAAGTAACTTCCTAACTGAAAACTTTCTTACTCTTCCACTTATCAACAAGAGATAATAAAACCGTGACATCAAATTAATTACATTCTTCATATTACCTCCAAATGTTGAAGTTATGACAAAGCTTGAAGGCTTCAATACACTGAGGAAATGCAACTCCATGTACTTGCCTACAGGGTCATAAAATAGGTGATAAAACTTACTAGGTTGATAACAAAAAACTTGCTCTGCTTTACAACTGCTCACATATGGTTGAATGTCCGTTGCAAGTACAGGTGAATGAATGGATAATGTAGGTTGTTGATCCACTTTCCTTTTATCTTCTCTAAAAACATCTGCTAGTTGATTGCAAGAAATCTCCTCATGTATATCAATGAATGGATGTTGCTCTTTAACATGTTGCTCTTGGTAAAAGTTTTCATTTTCATCAGAAGGTTGGCTGCTAATTATTTTTTCTTCCAGGACAAAAAACACCTCAACATCTTCATCATTGTCTCCATAATGATCAAATAAAGGAGGAGTCTCAAATGACATATCAAGAGATATTTTCTACCCAACATGAGAAAATTGTTCTTCATTGTTAAAAATGGCTTGCCTTTCAAGATTCAATCCAGGTAGAAATATCTTATCATCACCATATGAGTCAAAGATGGGCTGCTCATATCTAGGTCTTTTAGAGACAGGGTTATAAAGAGTATCAGCTTCCAGAACAGGCTCAATTTCTGCATTTTCCTTATTAAAATGGCAAACAAAATTTTCATCTGATGTAGATGAACAGGGAAGAGAAAGCGATGATTCCTCATCCAAGGCATCTTATTCATTCTCATAGCCTTCATAAGAATCAATTATATCCTGAACACAGTCTTTATACTCCTCACATCAACTATGACAAATTAACTCAGAGGATTAAAACTTTTGACAATGAAAATTGAAAGCAGCATGAAACTCTTTGAGTGAAGAAATGCTAGAAGGTTCAAGAGACTGATACCAAATACGAACATCTCCTTGAAGATAGTACATAAACATATTCATACGTATGTCTTCATGTTGGATGTCAAGCTGTTGCATCAAAGCATGAAATTCTAGAACATGCTCAAGAGGGCTGTCATTCTCACCTTCATAAAATCTTGGCAACACATCTTGCTATTCATCAATTTGAGGCACATGATGTGGATAACCAACTATGGATGAGAAATTGAGTGGGGCAAACCTCCTGGCTAGGATAACCTCCATAGCCATTTAATTTGTCTCATTCCATTGGAGTCACCAACAGATTGTGAACGATGGAGTCGCCATGGTGAATGTGCAGTCTTGAAGGGGTCCAACTTCAGTCACCATCTAAAGCTGGAGCCGTGCAATGTCATTCTTCCCAGGGAGATTTTCAATCTGCTCAAATCCGTCCTCGACAATGGCGCCAAAATGTTAGCATTGAGAGTCACCCTCAAACTACCAGAGGATAAGCCCAGTACCCATCAAAATGTAAATGGATTAAAATGGTTTGGGTGGATCAACAAGGAAGAGAAAGAAAGGGAGAGGGCAACAAATTGTCAGCAGAAGCATTCCATTGGGCATGGAATCAACACATCCTACAGATCAAAGGAACTTAAGCTCATATCCGACCAAAAGGGATATAATTGATGGATTGAGTTATAAGAAAGATAACAAAAAGAAGAATATCTTCAAGCAAATATCCTCTCTACAAAAATGACTTGAAATATTACTAGAACAAAGATCATGAAAGGATGCAAGTACTACAAATCATTTGTAGCTCATGAATCTCCTTCCTCATGAAAAACCATGGATATTTAATGCCTGCAATTCCATTCAAGCAAGATGACAAGATAAAATGATAATAAAGAACACAAACTCTGATAAACAACTCTTATGAATCTCTAATGGCAGAAATGCCTACAACACATGCCCTCAGGCTTACAAATGAGCAACTTAATTGCTCCTCTAGCTCTCCCCTGTCTTGGATCATGAATCCAATCTCCCTCTCCTCTTGTACACTGAATATATATCCATATAGGTCCTTTCCATCTCACCCATTCGAACTCCAACCCCTTTCCCAAAATAGAAACAACTACAAATAGAAAATGACACGTTTTAACTAATTTCCTGCTTTTCAGGAGGCGAAATTCTGAAAAATAGGCTTCAAAGTGACTCTGTAGTTATCAAAATATAATAGTTGTATAAAATATGAGAACGGTTTTTGTAGATGAGCTCGTTCTAAATAAAAACTTCTCTCGGTTTTTTGAAATTCATCTCCAGAGTGTCAGAATACGTGTCGCAAAAACATATCTCAAACATGAAATCATGAAAACTGAAAACATAGGGCTCAAATATTCTTTCGAATCTCCCAATCTGTGACACCTGTGTGAAAAATGAAATAGTTTAATGTTCATGGGTCCATGCTAGACAATAACCTCCCTTTTATTTTGAAAATTCATCCTGGTTCACCCGGAAATGCTCCTAGAAGTTAGCTGGTCAAAAATACTAGTTCAACAGTCTTAGAACAGAGTTTATATAGCACATTCTATGGCGCATTTCGTAGTGCCTGAGCCAGTTCGTAGTGCCAAAGTAAAATCAAGTATCCAAACCCTTCCTGACCTCCAAAAAAGCCAAAAAATCTCATGGAGTACCTGATGGCTATGAGGTTGATACTGGTAATTTTGAATTTGCACCAAGATGCTTGCAACCTATCCAACTGACAACCCTCTTCCTTAACTAGTTTGCAGCGCCAGTTTGTTGGGCCAACTGAACTATAGCTTGCATACTCCGAGGAGGATGTTATTTGATGGTATGACATAATAGCGAGAGATATGGATAAATGTAGGTTCTGAAAACCATAAATCCTCCTTTACATGATCAATTTTATGTGTTAACAATACCTAAACTAGATAAATTAGGATATTAATTATTAAAAGGTGCATCACATAAAAAAATGGCTTTATGTGAAAGGTCACCTTGAGGCCTATAAATGCGAAGGCCACTCATCATTGTAAATCATCATCTATCATTCACTATTAAATATATTTATTACTTTTCCTATATGGATTTGAACCGTTGTCCTTTTTACATTAGATATCCAATAAATGAACCTTGTTCATATAACTGAGGACATGCAACCCATAATCCATCTAACAACAAAGACACTAAATTCTGCATGCAATAACATCAATTTAAGATATAACTAGCTCATTATATCACGAGCCATAAACATATCTAATTTTAAAACCATAGTAAGCTAGTTATTTGATTTGATTGTATGAAATGTCATGCACCGAACGACGAAAATAACATAGAGAGAGAGAGAGGTAACTCCACGTCTTAATAAAGAGAGAAGAAAGAACGTGAAGCATCTTTGAGGGGGAAACCTCCTTTTACAATAGAGCAAATGTACAATATGAGATGATCCTAAAACTAGGTTTCCTTGGTGTGTGTGTGTGTGTGTGTGTGTGTGTGTGTGTGTGTGTATATAGGAGACCAACAGTACAATTACAATTAAAAGGTCTAGTCGATGATACTAATATGACAATACAAATACAACAACTCAATATCTAGGGCTTTATGCTTAACATGGGGCTTTGTCTAGGGGATTTACATGCCCCTCCCCTTCAAACAAGTGTTTCCATCAACACTTGATTAACTGAGGATGTTTCTGCATGAAGAACTCATCTTCCCATGTTGCTTCTTCAATTGGTAGGTTATTCCACTTGATGAGGTATTCAATAATTGCTCGATTTCACAACTGCTTAACCCTTGTTTCAAGGATTGCTTTTGGTTCTAGTACAATTTTCCTTCTTCATTGATATCTGGTAAAATAGTTTGAATTGGGATCTTGTCCTTGATTACCTTCTTTAAGCAAGAAACATAGAAGACTGGATGTACATGTGAAGATGGAGTAACTCCAATTTGTAAGCTATACTTCCAATCATCTACAACAACTTATATGGACCATAATAATTGGGTGATAATTTATTGTCCTTCTTTTGTTGCTTGAGGGACATCTATTTGTATGATTGTAGCCTTAGAAATACCTAATACCCCACTTCAAATTCCCTTTTGTTGTGATGTTGATACGATTGTTGTTTCATCCTATTTTGTGTTGTAACCAAGTTATCCTTAAATAGTTTGAGAACCTGTTGTTGGTTCTCTATGTGGTCCTCCATTGATTGAACCTTTGTTTTCCCTTTCAAGGGTGATATGATGGATGGAGGATGATATCCATAAAGTGCCATAAATGGGGACATTTTTTATGAATTATGGGAGGATGTGTTGTATCGCCATCCTGCCAAGGGAAACCACTTGAACCATCGTGTTTGTTTATCAAATACAAAACAACAAAGATACCCTTCTAGACATTTATTCACAATCTTAGTTTTCCCATCAGATTGAAGATGGTAAGAGGAGTTGTGAGCAAATTGAGTACCCAAACAAGAAAATAATTCAGTCCAAAAATTTCCATTGAAAATCAGATCTTTGTTAGTCCAAAAAAAAATGATGCAAGCAATGGGTTTGCATCACACTATCTAACCATCAGATTGAAGATGCTTAGATATGTTGCAGGGAATTTAGGAGGAGTAGCCAAGTGAGATTTCCTGGCCTTCACTAGATCTATTAGAATACAAGGTAAGATTTATTCTTGTTTGCCTCTATTTTTATATATTTGTATATTTGGAATGTGATTTGGGTTTATAATTGGGATTTAAATAGGATGGATTTTACCCTATAACCCTATGATTTGAGATCACATTTTACAAAACAAAGCTAGGGTTTAGGGTTTACAACATACATATTCCTCTCTCTCTCTCTCTCTCTCTNGGAAATTGTTCTCAGGAACAAGGAAGTATCTAATTCCCATAACTTCAGTCTATTCCAAAGTTCAAACTAGAGTTAACAATATTCATAACCACAAATTCTTCAAAGTACAGAAAAAATTTGGTAACACGATCACCACTTACACAATGCAATTGTATGCTAATGCAATAATTTATTACCTTACTATTAAAAAAATAGAAAATAATTTCATTAATATCATGACATAAGCATAAACAGTTGGTAACGAGAAACCCTTGAGTAGACAATCTAACATTAATGACATATTTAAACTTTACTCAAGTTTACTTGGAAATAAGTATAACAACCCTCCATTGTTCAATCAAGTAGGAAGATATATGAGTTAGCATAATATATATGTGTGTGTGTGTGTGTGTGTTAATTCTTTTATAATCACAAAAAGAGAAAAAGAAGAAAAGATAAAATCTCTCAACCCTGAGAGGAGACTGTAAGCTTGCTTGTACTTTCTGAAAACTAAAAAGATAAAGTGATGAAGTAATCCTGCATTTGTGTGTTTTTCTATTTTTGAGAAGGACTTTAAGGTTATGTTTTAAGTTCCAAAGTCAGTCTTATGGGAGTCACAATGCATAGTGTGCACAGTGTCAATGCAATGAGTGTGCAGAACAACCTTTTGAAAGTCCAAAGCTCAGGAGAGTTAGTTCAAGGAGTGCACAGAACCCACTCAAAGTGTGTGGAGGCCTTTATCTTCTGAAGAAAGGAATATCAGGAGAGACAATGAAAAACTACACAGAGTAAGCACAATATGTGCACAGAAAACCTCACTGTCTTAGGATCTTCCTTTGGATTCAAATTAGCTCTCGGATCCATACTGGATCCCTCTATGATGCACATAGGCCCTTTTACCTTCCTTATGCAAGTCTAATGAACCAGTGGGTGCTTATACTAAGCCCCTTTTTACTCCTCGGAATCGAGCCATAGGTGCTAGCCCCTTTTCCTCGGTAAAATCTCACATGACCTTGGGCTAGAACCAAGTTCTTAACTGAAAGGCGTTATTCAAATCTTTGAGACTCCAACGCTCTGTGAAAATTGACCAAAGAAACACTCCAATATTCCAGAGTGGTTACTGAAAGAATTCATTCATAAATTTTACGTGACCGACGGGAGTAGGTTTTACCCCTTCCTTCTACTTCAAGTCCTTTCAAATGCCAAATATGACGATTGGCGGAGGTTCTCCTTCCTCCATGATCTATGGATGATATCTAATTCGGGACTTCGGG
>SNQJ01S0025612.1:158594-183523 GCA_010110895.2 Picea sitchensis
CAAAACAATTGCCTTGCGGACATCTTTATCATCCTTGGTGCATTCTTGAATGGTTTATGCGTAGAGTTTCATGCCCAGTTTGCAGAGATGAGCCTATTGCTCCTATGTTGCTTAACAACACATGAAAATGACATCTATAATTAATGGATTATGTGTAGATTTCATTGTCAAGATGAATTTATAGATATTCAATTGAATCATGCAAAACTTAGACTACAATGTTTGAATGTTAAATACCTTTGCGACATTTTCAATTGAATCCTCTAAGACATAGATTACAATGGTTGAAGATTACATATCTTGCATAAATGAGAGCTTCTCCTAGAATCAAAATATCCATTTTATTTATTTTTAATTAATAATAAAATTCAATGCGAGACATTAATTATTATACTTATCTAAAGGGAAATATATTGTAATCACTTAATAGTAAAAAACACTTTGATTTATAAATAGTTAAAAAAAAAAAATCTTTTACTAAAATTTAACTTTGAAGTTGTAAAAGTTATATATATTTTAAGATTTTGAAGTTAGTAATTTTATTTTTTTTTGGGTAAATTAGAAAAATATATTGAAATCTGCTAGAGTGCAAAAGTTACAGTTGGAGGAATAAACAGAGAGACTGTGGCAGCATCGCCCTAGTGAGAAACCAATGCTGCCACATGTCCATAGAGTTCCCTATTGTCCATGCAATTACAAAAGACTGTAAAAAACAAAATTGTGCTAAGCCTAGAAGTTAGGGTGCCTTGCAGGGCTGGAACCCAGTAAAATAAACCATCTGGAAACATCAAAAAACTAGTGAAACTGAGAATGATGGAGTCATCCAGAGCTAGGGCCTGGCATCCATTCTTTCTGTGGTTCTTGCGCAATTTCCTTGGTTGGAATCCATGTGTCTGGAGTGGTGTGTCGGAGAGCACAAAGAAGAGTCTCCAGGTGCTCCTCGCGACATGCCCGATGCTCATCCTTGTTCAGCAGCTCCTTGATGTCACACTCGAATTCCATGACTGAGCTCTGGATAAAGTCCATAGAATTCCGCAAATTCAAGAGCCCGTCATAGCGAGAACAAGAAGGGGGAGGCAGAGGGGGAGGTGAAGCCTTGGAAGAATAAGGGGGGGAGGCGAAATAAGGGAGAGGTGAGGAAAAAGAAGAGAGGGAGACAATCAAACTGGGGGGAGAAATGGGTGGGGGAGGACGGGGAGGAGACTCGTGGATGGGCAGTGGATCTGGGTTGAGATTAGGTGCAAAGCGAAGGGAATTTCCCAAGCTATCAAACCACTCTACTCTACAAGCCCAAGGTGAGGACAGAGGAGGGAGTTTCGTAGTGGTTGCATGGTTAGGAGAGAGTTATGGAGTGGAGGTATAGATAGGATCCTGAGGTAAGTTCTAAGGAGCTTTCCTACCTCGACCCCATGAGCCTCTACCCCTCGTAGTATACCAAGTCGCCCCATGCTTTGATTTACCTCACTGTCACGGCATCGGGAAGAAAACCAAGAGAGGAGGTAAGGAAATGGACCAGAGGTGGAGCGGAGGGAGGAGCTCGAAATGGTGGTGGATCGGAGGGATAAGCTCGAACGAGAGGCAGAGAAAAACTTGGACAGAAATGTGACTGTGAGGAGCGAGAGGCAAAGTGTGTGAATGAGCCATAGACTCCACCGGCATGAAACAAAAACCATGGATCTAGAGTGTTAATTTTTCAATAAGCAAGGTTAAGCATGAATTTCATTCCATTTTTAGCATTTAACTTAACCACCAATAAAACCTAGCACACAAAAGGGTGCTCAAACCTTAGAAGATTAGCACCCAAGAGAGGTGTGCACTTTTCCCAAGAAGGTGTACTTGCTGAAATTTCCAAACTCACATGAAAGATATGATTCCTCAATGGGGAATTTACCTTTACTTATACTAGACTGAACCTGTCAACAAAAGTGTCTATTGGCACAACATGGTCGACCTGTACTCTTGAAAAATATAGCAAGGGATCTTATACACCCATTAGTGCTCATCCACTAGGGGCACATCCATAGGGATGTCCATATCTATGGATCACTGCATTACACAGAAGAACCACTTCAACACTAGTGTTCAACCACTAGGATCATGTTCACCTGTGCTTGTCCACATGCATGTCCACTCAATAGATCTTGTTTCCCACTGCATTACACAAGAGAGTCATCTAGAGTTTCTCATCAACTCTATGCTCAAAGGAGGCTAATACATCATCTTCATTTATGTTTGCTTGATGATGCAACCAGCACTTTGGGATTTCACACGTTCACCTTGTGCTCAGCCATAGGCACGTCCAACTTTGCAGATCTCCTTTCTCATTGTGTTACACAGGAGAATCATATGGATTTCTTATCAACTCTCTTGTAAGGAGGAGGCCATCTCTACGTGTCAGCTCTGTCTCAGATAGGAACCACACACCCCTCTCAGGGGCTCTCTCTCAGGTTTGTGTACTAGAGAATGTCTCACATAGTTGCAATTATCAACACTCCCTCTCAGCTAGGGAGGCATTCTTAATCATGCCAAGTATCGCATGGATGTACTTTGAAATTTATCTTGGTTGTAGTCATCAACACTCCCTCTCAACTAGGGAGGTATTTTTCACCAAGTTAATTTGGTGAATATGTTTGCAATCTACTCATGTGTAGAAAGGTACTACATGTGTAATATTTTCTTTTGCATCATATCTCTAATGTAATACTATTTCATCTCAACGTGTTTTGATTGATAAAGAAGCATTGGGCTCTCAAATATATTTACACATGTCTCTTGATATCATCATAGAATTTGTCTCATGATCAAGTAAATCTGTCAGAATCTTGTGTAGCCACATTGCTTCGCACACTTGATGTTATATACTCTGCTTCTGTGGTACTCAAGTCCACAGAGTTTTGTTTCCTACTGCATCAGTAAACCATGGAAACCTTCATGGTAAGACAACAACTAGATGTGCTCTTCTGGTCCACTGTACTCTATGCTCAATTTGTATAGGCATATCCTTGCAAAATCAATTTCACACTTGGAGGCATATCTCAGACTATATCAAACTATGCCTTGTGTATATCTCAATAAATGCTTTACTGTCTCGATTGGATCATGTAGTTGCTAAGGATATTCACTACATAGCATGAATCAGGTCTGGTGTTAACTAGATGCATCAATGATTCAATCAGATGTGGATCAATCTCGTCTGAATCATCATCATTCATTTTCTCCAAGTCTGTCACGGTGTTTTTGCATTCTGTCATACTAAACTTCTTTAATATTCCCATGGTATATTTTTCATAAAATCTCATTGGTTCTCTTTCATACTACTAGGAAGTAGAGCATCATACTCAGATCCTTTATCTCGAAATCATAATTCAACGCTTACTTGTATTCATCAACAAGGATTTCTAAATAAGCCATCAAAATCAAGCTCTCATTACCAACACTGTAATAATATAGGTTTGGATCAACAACACACTTGTTGAAACCCAAACTCATCAAGAATCCATTCATCTGATATAGTTTCTAACTCATGGATGGTAGTACAGATGGAAGTGTGGTGGGCTTACTGGAACAAGTGTTTCATCATAGACAACTCCCTATGTTTGTGAGAATGCTCTGACTTTGTGTTTCTTGATACTTACATCAGTTGTATGCTTGTTCTTATAGACCCACTTGGAAGTTACCACAGACTTCCCTTCTAGTCTCCGAATAATATCTTATACATCATTCTTTAAGATACACTAGTATTCCTCTTTTATGGAATCTTGCCATGCATGTTTCTCTTTTTGTTTCTTTAATGAGGTGGATCATGACTTGAAAGATATCTTTCAAAATATTTTTTTCTATCTCAAGGTGTCCTTTGAGGGACTTGTATGTTTCTCTACCTTCTGGCAGAGTTTTTTTGACTCTAGGCATGCCCTTTTATGCCCTTACTGTAATATATATGGATATATCAACTGGAGAAACTGGATTAGTTAGAATAAAGTATGTCTTCCTATGAATTGTTGAAGGGGGAGAAGGCATTGTCTCACTGTCAATCTCCATCTGAGATTATCTAGGTCTATTGAATGGGTATCTCTTCTTTAAGGACAACATCTATGCTTGTCTCTCATAATAATCAATCAAATATGGTTTGGACTCCCGTAGCAGGGATAATGGTCCAAGTCTCTGATGGCTCCCATACTAGGGATAGTATCCTTCATTTATTAAAATATGCAATCAACTATAAAATYAGAGATCAATTGATTTACCTGGGTTTGTAGTCATGTTTTAGCTTAGAGGAAGTACTTCTCCTCTCCCCTATCTGCATTCTTTTGAGGTKGATCTAGATCAATGTCAATTGTAGAAGCATATTGTCTTCCCTTCTTCCTCGTTGAAAAGTTTCTTGCATAGTGTCCATATGTGTCACATCTGAAGCAAATTTATGAAACATCTCTTCTTTGATTATAACCTGGGTTTGATGAAGACTTTTCATCTTTGAATGTTTGTCTGAAGTTTGTTTTGAATTTTCCTCCTTTCTTTGTATGAAGTGAAAGAGTGTGATTTTCTTCTGAGGAGTCTTCCACTCCTCTATTTCTAAGTCTAAGTTATTCTTGAGTACAATCTGTCCATAGATGATCAAAGGTTGGTAGACTTTCTCTTCCACTCATACTCTGAAGAAAAGGATCCCACTGTTTTGGAAGGTTGTTGAGAGTGGTTAAGACAATTTCTCTATCAGACATGATTTCTCCAATGGTTTCTAGTTGTTCTTTAATCTCTAATATCTTCATAAATAAGATAGCAATTGTGTCACCTTTCATCATATTGGTACTTTGAAGTTGGCTCTTCAAGGTAAGAGCTCTGAGGGTGTTGTCACTTTCAAATATTTCTTTTAATGCTTCATACATATCATAAGTTGTCTTCAATTTCGAAATACGAGGTAAGAGATGATCTCTCACTGAGTAGATGATTAATTTTCTTGATTTGACATCTTCTTCCTTTCTTATCTTCTTCTCTACATCTGTAGTTGTGTCTGGTAAGGATTTAGTTACCACATCCAAAAGTTCATCTTCTTCAAGGGTGACCTGAAGCCTTGATTTCCAGGAGCTGAAGTTGCTTGCTCCATCAAGAATATCTTCTACTAAGGCTATGTTCTTCATTTGTTTGGTTTCTTCAAACTCTCACCAACTAGATTTTGAAAACCTAATGATTAGATTGAATTAGTAACCTTGGATTTTTTTGGGTTTATGACTACCAACAATAAACTTTGATAGTGTCACATAAATTCTTGTTGAATTAAGAAAAACGTTTCTTCAAGAAGTTCCAGAAATCTAAGATCAAGTTTCTGTAGAAAATCTCGGCACCCTAGAAACCCTAGGGCCAAAAACTCAAAATCCTCAGAATTTTATTTTGAAGGTCTCTGGAGATGTGCTGAGGAGGGTCGTTCAAATTGGTTCAATTTTTAGCTCCAACGTCCACTTATAAAGGGGTGAAATGGTTGAACAAGTGAGGGTCGTACGGATTTCTACAGAAACCCTAGAGGTCATACGGAACTGAAGAAGGAGGACGGTTTAGCCTTTTGAAAACTTGTGCAGGGGTTCTTCAAGACCTATGCTCTGATACCATGTTGATTTTTCAATAAGAAAGGTTAAGCATGAATTTCATTCCATTTTTAGAATTTAACTTAACCATAACCAATAATGTTGCAACAACCAAGAACAGAAGAAGAAACACCATGCACAAGAACAAAAGAAGTATCATGGGAACCCTTCTCCAAAAGGGAAGAAAACCCAGCCAAAATCCTTTGTTATAGTCTTCAAGAGAAATACCTTCATGACCAATAAAACCTAGCACACAAGAGGGTGCTAAACCCTAGAATATTAGCGCCCAAGAGAGGTGCGCACTTTTTCCAAGAAGGTGTACTTGCTGAAATTTTCAAACTCACATGAAAGATATGATTCCTCAATGGGGAATTTACCTTCACTTATACTAGACTAAACCTGTCAATAGAAGTGTCTATTGGCACAACAAGGCCAACCTCACTAGCTCACAATACAATTAATATTAACTAGATTAATTATCTTTTACATTAATTATTAATCACATTAAGGTGGGGCCGACCTATACTCTTTACATTACAATTAGGGTTACAGGCAGGTCTGACTCTTGAAAAATATAGCAAGGGATATTATACACCCAGTAGTGCTCATCCATAGGGATGTCCATATCTCTGGCTCACTGCATTACACAGAAAAACCACTTCATCACTAGTGCTCAACCACTAGGATCACGTTCACATGTGCTCGTCCACATGCACATCCACTCAACATATCTTCTTTCCCACTGAATTACATAGGAGACTCATATGGAGTTTCTCATCAAATCTATGCTCAGAGGAGGCTAATACATCATATTCATTTTTTTTCTCATGATGATGCACCCAGCACTTTGGGATTTCACACGTTCACCTTGTGCTCGGCCACAGGCACGTCCAACTCTATAGATCTCATTTCTCGTTGCGTTACATAGGAGAATCATCTAGAGTTCTTCTCAACTCTCTTGTAAGGAGGAGGTCATCTCTACGTTCCAGGTCTATCTCATATAGGAACCACACACCCCTCTTAGGGGCTCTCTCTCAGGTTTTTGTCCTAGATAATGTCTCACATAGCTGCAATGATCAACACGGAGCTTGCGATGGGACTAGTTAGGAGGCCATCCCATCACATTAACAACCTCTGCAAGTTGGAGTCCCATAGACATAACTGGCTCTGTGCAAAATTGATTGTGGGGGTACGTTGATCGATGCATGGCTTAAATGTTTGGTGGGAGTGCAGTTTGCAGTGGCATGATACTGAGTGGGATATGGTCAAGTGTCCACCCACTTGTCCATGCACGCGATGATCCCAGTGACACCCCTTCCGTGGGAAGTTAGTAATTTCATATTATTTCTCATTGAGTTGATTAAAAAAGTAAAAAATGTTTCATTGATATTGATGTGTGCCCCTATCTGAGTGTGTTGTGGTGTGCCATCTGAATGTGTTGTGGTGTGTCAGGCATGTGGTATTGACATTTCATAGTTTGAATGCAATGCAACAAGTCTCGATATTTGTAATAATTACGTATGACATATCAACATCCAAACCATGTTGCCATTAATTAAACATGTTTTGGTTAATGCTTAATGTATCTACCGATGCCACGTATATCCATGTGGATTAAGGGTTAATGCAATACATTATTGTTGCGACATGATATGGGGACGTATATTCTAGTGGTTATTCAGTCCCTAACTTGAGATAAGCGAACCACAGTCCATTTCCTTATACAAAATTTATCTTCCCTACACAATTATTGTTTCCTATTAGACCATATGGATAGGTGTAATGGTGATCTTGGCCTACAGTGAAATATGCAATGAAATAAAAAGAAATATGTAGTGAAATAAAAAGGTAGTTAATTATTTTGTACATCCAATAGTGGAACAATAATAAGATTCTTGTCATATTATTGAAGGGAAGGGATTGTAATGTACAAGAAATCTTTCCCAAACACTTATAACTCGATTAAATTTATAATAGTTGAATTACGGTTTATGCTTGATGATGTTAATACATCAATGCATTTGGTTCTAAGAATATTTTTGTGTTTTTATGCAGTATTCTACCTTTGGTTCCCTACTGGCTCTAGGTTCCATGTTTGGTTCCATTGTGAGCGACTGCATTGCATACTACAAGGGTCAGAAAGGAATAATTTATTTGTTTATTGTTATACATCTTAAATATCATGAATATCATACATTGAGAGATACTTTTAGGATTTTTCTGGTTCAAAGGGATGTGATTTGTAGTGGAGTCCCATTAATACTATATAGCTATGTTTTAGAGATAAAATCCTAATGACTTCTAAGTGTAGGAATTGAGGGTGTGTTGTGTCTCATATATCACTAGCTAGGTCATTATATTATTTTCAAAGTTTTGTTAGGGTTCTCATTTAGCTTAATGGTTGTTTCATTCATTATTCTTTATGAATAATGATAGTAAATAGTTCTTAACTTTGTACCTTGTATAGTAAGGGTGTGTTGCAAAGGGTGGGATACTCAGTCAATATCAAAATTAGGACTATTATCTTTCATTTGGAAATACCAATTCTAAAAATGAATACAATATGTTTATATTCTACTCTTGTGTAGGATGCATTTCTATTATAAATTGGAAGATTGTTTATGGAATATGGAGTTGGACTTACATCCTTTACTATATGTCCTTGAACTTGATTAGATGTATTGTATTCTCAAAGTATCGACACGGTCACATATTTCCTTTTTCAATCAAAACAATCACAATTCATACATTATTTTACTCTTTGGACAAGTTCTAGTTTATATAGTAGAGACAACTCCCAAGAACCTAGGGGGAGGGATGACAACAATGAATCAGGTCTAAATATTTCATCCACTTTATCTTGTTTAGTTTATAAAGAGGTCGAAAAACTATCAAAAAGTAGGACACCATTTTGCTAATTAGACTTTGGAAGTAAAATATAACATTTCATCATGGAGAAAGGAAGGAAAAGGAAGAGTAATCAATCAGAATCTATAAAATTGAGAATCATTGTCTTCTTAATTTTATGGCAGTTATCCATAACCGGTTTTCTTATTGTCTTCTTGTTATATTTAATTGGGATGTTGGTTGAATGATGCCTTCTTTCTAGCATAGGTATATATCCTTGACCATATTTTTCTATTGCAATGAATGGTATATGACATCTAGATTAGAACTTGTTAGGTCTATGATGCACGTAATGCTAATAAAATATATTAGAGACTCTAAAAAAATATCCTTACAATTTGGAAGAAACAAGACTAGTGTACTTACATTTGATTTGTATTTGAAAGAATTATCATGTGTATTGTTGCAATATTAGGATTTTTCTTTATTCTTGAGTCCCCTAGGTGGTTGTTGATTAGTTTCATTTTCTATGGTTGTATTATGACAAGAAATAATGTTAAATTGCATTGAAAAGTATTTTTTGGTCATTTTGTATGCTTTTACTAAAATTCTTGTCCCATCTAAAATGACGATTAATTATAATTAAATCTATGATACATTTTTATGACAAAAAATTTAGAAACATGACACGTCTACATATTTATCGAGGGAAGTCGACATATTTATTGACGAAAATGCACAATAGCATAAGAGCCATTAGATACATGATAGTACATGATTGATAAAATGGAGCATCTCAGAAAATTTAGCTAGTTTAGTTGTACCTTATACTTAAGACTTAAAAACCATTTTTTTGGGTCTATGCTAATTAGAGTTTTTAATCATTTTTGTCTATTCCAATCAAATGATGGAAAGAACAAAGAGTTTGAAGAAACATTGCAATCCCTTCGTGGAAAGAATTGTGATGTTTATGCGGAAGCAACTAAAATCAGGGTGCTTACTTTTACTTTAAGTGTTCCATTTATAAATTATTGTCCCTCAATCATCTTAGAACATTCAACAAAAAAAAAACATATTAATATTGGTTGAAGCAGGTGCTCATGGAGTAAGCTTCAAGGTAATTAATTTCACACATGTCATAAATTGGGGAAAAAAATTTAAACACATTTTATTTATTCCTCTTAGAATACTAAAACTATAGCTCCCTATTGTTCGCAATTTTAAAGTATGCAATCTCCCCTATGTTTGACCAAGTCCATGTTAGTTAGTTAGAAATTTTTTAACGGTTGACATCATCAAACTATATTATTATATTCTATATAAAACCTAAGCTAATGATGAGAAGGTAAATCTAATCCCTAAGCAAATATGCATGTAGTTCAACATGGTATCAAAGTCAAGTTCAAGACAGGTTCCTAAGACTCTTCACATAGTGGAGAGAATATAGATTGTTTGGAGAGAAAAAATATTTGTTTCACAATGAGATTTTAATAAGACAATGTAAGGTTGACTAAAAGATTAAGCACCTTATGGATTTTTTTGGATCATTTTTCTATAGGCTGCCAAATCCACCATTGAATATGGGATTTCTTCCCAGACCAAGGATGAATAAGGTGTTATTTTGATTCCCATGGCTTTGTTTCTCTGGAAGAGATGGTTCTAGTACGAGGTATGCTAGCTACGAAAAAAATAACATGATATGCAACTCTCATGGGTCAAATATCTAAAATGAAACCCTTGGGGAAGAGATGGAATTCGGTCGAAATGTGAGTATTAGGATTTCAAGGATTTTTTTTTTAGCTACTAGATAAAAGTTTTTTTATACAAGATTATGTTCCAAAGTTTGTTTTAGGGACTTTGTTCAATTTTACCTTTATAAAAGGTAGAGGATTAAACCCTTTCATTCATCCTCGATCCATATAAATAAATCCAAATTTTTCTCTTGGAATTACAAGATTTTTAAATGGTTTTTACAAGTAATCTATGGAAAACACAAGGACCATTTCTTTTTGGAAAGAACTGTGAGTTCTAGCATCTGAGGATGACAACCTTCTTGCATGTCCAAGATTGTTGGGAAATAGTGGAGAATGGATTCTCATAGCCTAATCAAGCAGATCTAGAAGCCATGACTAATTCCCAATGAAATAAAATTGTAGAACAAAAGAAAAAGGAGAACAAGGCCAAGTATTGGATTCAGAGTTCAATGGATGGCTCAATTTTTCCCAAGAGAACAGAAGCATCTAGCGAAAATCAATCCTGGGATATAATAGAGTTTGCATACAAGGGTAATGACAAAGTGAAGACAATAAATCTTCAAACCCTAAAGAGAGACTATGAAACCTTGAATATGAAGGAGGTAGATAACATTGACGAGATCATGACTAGAGTGATGGGAGTTGCGAATGAACTCAAGATTCATGGAGAGAAGATTGACGATCACAAAATTGTTGAAAAAAATCTTAGAAACTTGCTTGAGAAGTTCAAAATGGTTATCCTTTCCATTGAAGAATCCAAAGATTTTTCCAAACTGACAATAGAAGAACTAACGAGTTATCTTTTGTCCCATGAATCAAGGATGAACATGGAAGAGGAATCCTTGGAAATGTTGGGTATGTGTTATTATTTGCATGACTATATTTATCATTGCATCAAGAGTACAAAGTTTGATAGGGAGGGAACTATCCCCCCTCTAGTTGTGGGGTCACAGGGGGTTGGGATCCCCCCTACAAGAGGGTTCAAGGGTAGCACCCTGGAAAAAAAAAAATAGCATTTTTTTTCATTCTTTTTTTTGTGGTTGTTTGACACATGGTTTCTGTCGATGGTTTCCTAATTTCAGTTAAGGAATTAGGGTTGTTGACTAATCCAGGTCAATATATTAGGGTTTTGGATGTTGCGTGATCCTATATATAGTGTATTCTAAACAATGAAGAGATATAATATAAATAAAATTATAGGTAACAACAAAAATGTAAATTGATAGAATATAAAGAAAATTGTAAAATTAAAATGGAAAATGACTTGAGTAAAGTTCATCATTATTAAAAGTTAAGCCATCCTTAATCTTTTTTTCAAATTCAGGATCGAGGGAGATAAAAAAAAATTGGTAAAAGTGAAACCATCATATAATCTTATATTTCAAATCTAAGATGAAGGGAGATTATTTGTTTCTATTTAATTAATTATTATTCAAATATAAGAATTAAGGCTCTTAATGGAGTATTATAGTTTGCACTCAAATTGTTTATTTTATGATTTTTTTTAAAAATTGATAAGTTACAAATAGTTTGAAATATAAAAAAAAATTGTCTTTGCACTCGTTTTAGTGCATAAAGTTTAACTATTATGTTTGTATCTCATTTTAAATCCTAGAAAGAACCTCATATTTGTTCAATATTCTTGAGCCCTTGTCATACTTCCCTAGGCTAGATGAGGATATTTTTCACGACGATTCATTCATGGATGAGCATATCTTACTTATCTCATATTTGGACCCATGGTATGGATATATTCTAGTCTACCTTCAAATACTGAAACTTCCCCAGCATATGTCGAGAGACGACCAATGGTGTATACGTCATCAGGCTAATAACTACTTATTATCGGTGACATGTTGTATTGTCGAGGGGTATATAATATTTTACGTCGTTGTTTGACCCATGAGGAGGATGAGGTCGTTCTCAATGACTGTCACAGTGGGGTGTGTGTTGTTCATTTATCCGGGCTTGTGACAGCCCAAAATATATTATGAAATGGTTATTTTTAGCCATCAATTTTTAAATATTTCATTGAAGTGGTCAAGAAGTTTCACCCTTTCTAGGTGCTCGTTCGTAAAATGCACTTGCACCTAGCCCCTATTCACTAAGTCGTGGGTAGATTTTATGGACTGCAACCCAGCCTCAGCTAGGGGGCACCATCATATTATCCTGGTCGTGGATTATTTTACTAAATAGAATGAAGCCATTCCTACCATTAAATATTATGGTGAGACTGCAACACTTTTCATATTCAATCAGATTGTAGCTCAGTTCGGAATACCGAAAGAGATTGTCATTGATCATGGCAGTCACTTCTAGAATGAGATGATGACAGATTTAGCATAAAAACTTGGGCTTACACACGATCATTCTTCCCCCTATTATCCCTAGGAAAATGGACAAGTAGAGGTCGTGAATAAATCTCTAAAGACAATTTTGCAAAAGATTGTTAGGCAAAGAAAATCTAACTGGCATGTGATGTTTTACCCTACATTATGGGCATACCAAACCACGGTAAATACTTCCACCGGGTTCTCACCCTTTCATTTATTCCATAGAATGGAGTCGATTCTTCCTATTGAATGTGAAAACCCTTCCCTTAAGTTGGAAATCGAGATCCTACCTAACATGACCAATATCGAAGAATGCCTCATACACCTAGAGCACCTCGATGAGAAGCGTTGAGATGCCTCTACGGATATAGAAGTGAATAAAAGATTTGTTAAGGTCAAATATGATAAGTATGTATGTCCTTAGAAGTATGCTAAGGGTGCCTTGGTCCTTCTTTATGACCAAGATAAAGAACCGTTGGGGGCAGGAAAGTTCAACCCCATGTGGCACGGTCCTTATATTGTGTGACATGTCCTAGAGAAAGTAGCCTACGAATTAGAGGATTGTGAGGGGAATGTGTTGGACGAGCCCAAAAATGGGCTCTACCTTAAAAATAATTATGCTTGAGCCTTCAAGCTCGGGTGTGACCTTTGTATAATAGTGTATTTTAGTGTATATATTTCTTTTTCCTTTTATTTCACTAGATTTCTTATTGATTTTTCCCTTGGTTGGAAGATGTCAATGTGATCTTTGGTGTACATAGGATTCACAAACAGTGCCAATCATCATACGCAGAACTTGGCTTCCGTCGTTTGGGTTATCTATTCACCTGAGGGACAACTGGTGTCTTCAGGTGGCGTTTTTCTAGAGTCATCAATGAATAATGTGGCCAAGTATAACATCGTTATAGAGCTATTACGTGATGTCATTTCACATGGTTTTCAATCTTTAGAATTTTTCCTGGACTCCCAGTTAGTTGTATGTTAGATGAACAACAGTTACCGAGTGAGATATCCTACGTTACTTCGATGATTCCTACTGGTATGAATTTTGGAACGATATTTTGATTTTATTACTTATAATCACATCCCTAGAAGTTCTAATCAAGTATCTGATGCATATGATAATTACATTTTAGATTGGAATTTGTCACATAACTAAATAAATAAAACACACATTCATACAATCATCCATTGTAATATATGCAAGTAAATCCAGAGACCAAAATATTTTTATATTTCATCCTTTTAAGTCCAAAACAAATATGTTTTCATAGTACAAAATTGGGCTCACTCCCTCAAAATACATATACGACGAATGCATCGCATAACCATGGCATCTAAGCCTGAGGTGTTGGATGCATCTCATGATAGCACACTACGGAGTTTACAATACGTCGGAAGAGTCTCACCCATGCACAGGGTACACCCACCTTCTGCCTCTACATCGCCTCTGACAGATCCTCCACCTGGACCATAGGAATCATGTGTGTCAGACGAGATAGGTTTCCCTACACATTCTGGAGAACTCTCTCCATGTCCCCGCCTACCATATCATTTCCTCGGTCCATGCATCGATGTTGTGGATACATGTCTAGTTGTCACGGACCTACATCTACATAAGAAAATATCCATTAATATATGATACCATACAAAAATATTTGCATTTATCAAATTGAAAAACAAAAAAAAATGAAATATATAAAAATCAATTCTCACTGATCTCTCCAAAGGTAGATCCTGGTGGAAATGGCATGTCACGATCCCCTCGGTAGTCAATCCCCTCATAGGGATAGTCATCGATGGCTATGACCTGTCAGCGCCACCAGTGAAAGAACTCATCATTGTAGGGGTTTGGCACCCTACCACCTCCTAGCCACCTCATCACCTCGATCCACCATGACATGGATGGATCGCATAGTCCATGTGGAGTAATATCTACTTTAGGGCTCAGAGATGGAACCCTATCAAAGAAAAAACTACACAATATGGATGCGAACTCAAAGTTCCTCATTCTCCTGAGTTTGTAGTCCGTCAACTGGATCATGTTGGGCAGTATTGAGGTGCACCAATTGTAAACCATGGTTATAAAACACTCCACAACATAGAACATGAGTGGCCATGATGTCTGGTGCAATGAATCTGGCCCTAATATCTATGTGAGTACTAATACAACAATCTTTAGACTCAGGTTCTCAATTGCCCTGATGGGGAGTTCGCTCTCTACTTTCTCTATGCCTACAACATAGTAGGTGGCGATGTACTCCTCCATAACCCTCCCACCTCCAGCCCCTCGGGCCTTGAGATTTACTATCTCAGCTCAGCAAGACAATCATGTGATAAAGTAGATATCATCCACTTCAATTCTCAATGGTTTCCCATCAAGATTGAAAGCCTTAGTTTTTGGATCCCAATAGTTTATCAATATCTGGAGCAACCTCACTTGATCCCTCATTCCTTTTATGGCTCAAAATTTATAGAGCCCACATATTTATGAATATTGTTGGGCCCTCATATCTTTTTACACTACATCATTGACCTCCTCATCATCCCTTTCTCTCCATTTGATAACCATCCTGCAAAGGAAACATCAAATTTTCATTCAATTTTCATTAAAAACCTTGTGTACGGAGTTGTACGTGGCCTACCCTTATGGCAGTCGTGTATAGGGATTGATGTACATGGGAAGGATTCTCTTTACCTTCATACATGGGGTCGTGTACACGACCCGATAAACCACATCCCACGTACACCCTAGTTTCTAGGTTACGACCTCTTAAACTTAAAATTTGAGCACTAAAACTAATGATTAAACCATGGAAATTGAAGAGAATAGGGTAGACACTTACTTGGTCCAAACGGTTTATGATTTTGTTGATCGTAGCTCCCAAAATCATAACTAAAAGATCATGGATAAAATGGCCTCAAAAGAACTATGTGGGTGAAAAAATCAAATGATATGGTAAAAATTCTTATTTTTACTATTAATAGATAGATTTTACCCACTTTATATAGTTTTACCCTATATTTTGTATTTTTGACCATATGTAGTAATAGTGCAGTGAAAGACCTGGTTTGAAGTGGTTTTGTCTGGGGTTTTTATGGATTTCTAACGTTCTATTGCTCATTTGTGCCTCCGGAAGGTATATTCCATCACTGGCATATAGGATAGGTTCTCACCCTGCTTTCCATTTCTGCATCATCCTATGACCCTGATTCACATGCCTTAGGTACAAACCCATTTCTTAGTGACACATAACCTTCTCGTTGCTACTAGAAGTGTCTTTATTAAGTGGTAAAGAATTACCAAACATGGGTACCCCAATTAGAACACCTTTGTTATTTGGATCCCATGCATAAGTTACTCCATAGGTCTGAGAGTTCCTTATAGTCCCAATATGACTTTTCGTTCGAACCCCATTTTCTTACTTAATATCATTCTGACTGTTACATATGGGACTCCCACCGAGTCTTGGTTAAGCTCTTTTTCAACTCCCAAAAAAAAGAAAATATTATCGAGTGAACTTCTATATTTCACACTTGTTAAATGGATTTGAAAGGATGTCTATTTTGGTATAAGTTTAACCCTTTTCCAGACCAAGTAGACTACTTACGAAAAATGAATACTCTGGTCAACATTGGCTAGAAGAGTTCTCCTGTGTATTATTTTATACTTTTTTCGGTCCTAGGGGACTAACATCTACGAAAAAGGACACTTCTTGAGTTAAGTTGTAATTGCATACCATCCTCCTTCTTGCCAGACCAAGTAGACTACTTACGAAAAATGAATACTCTGGTCAACATTGGCCAGAAGAGTTCTCCTAGGTATTATTTTATACTTTTTTGAGGCCTAGGGGACTAACATCTACGAAAAAGGACACTTCTTGAGTTAAGTTGTAATTGCATACCATCCTCCTTCTTGCATTGTTGAGCCTAATGTCGGCTCCTGCTTTCTCGTTATAAGCCTCTTGCACCAACAATTCTCAGCATTAGCCAAGAAGTTCCTTTCATATATCCTTTGCAACTTGACACCCTTTACCAGTAGAGGAAACATATCCCCGAGTGTCCATGTCTTAACTGTGGTCCCTTGCATTGAGAATAGGTATGTTCCACTTCTTGGAACTAGTTGCTTACTCGTGACACTTGTTTCCTCTCATGTATCATAGCATTTCTCCTACTATGAAAAAACCAAAAAAATATGAGTGGGAAAAGAATATTATCTCCTATCAACAGCAGTCGTGTCTCCTTTGAACATAGTACAAACTCTTGAGTCCATTTCATCCAAGGTTTGGGTTTAGCATGACCTTAGGAGGTTGAACTCATTACTTAGAGTCTACTCCTCTAACTGGTTATTCTTCCATTCCCTATGGAGAGTTTTTTTACGCCTCTTGAATCGTAAACTTTTATCAATAATCAATGTTAATTCCATGTTTCCTGAGTTATCCATTTGTTTCATGCTCTTGATCAAAGGAATTATAAGCCTGTGTCGGCTATTCCTCAGAATACTTGACTTTGCATGTCATCCATCCCCTCATAAGTGGATCTCAGAATCACATGAAGTTGTTGTCCTACCTTGCACCCCGGGCCTACTTTCATCATTGGTAGGTGACCTTGAACCCAACAGATGACATCTCCTCATTGGTCGCTGACTCGGGGGTTTCCCTTGTGTTCGACGACAAGAAATATATTCACACATTGGGATGCATGCAATGTATTGGATTCCATTAGCCCTATTGGTGGTTTCCTCTCCTTTGTCGGCAATTTTCATCATTGGTTGCTATTCAGAGGGTCTCTTTCATCTACTACTTGCATTTGGTGCATGCAAGAGACGCACATGGTTACTGGTTCGTGAACATCCTATTCGTTTGAGTTCCTCCTAATCATCAAGTTATTTCCTTGTACCTCACACTGGATGATGAGACATGACGTAATGCTCTCCTTTTAGTGAGTATCCTTCCATCGACTTCAACTCATCTATTCTAGAATCAAGATCTAGAGTCCTATGAGTACCTAAAGGATTGCAGTCATTAGTGGTAGGCTCTCCCACCATTGATAATTGGGAATATATCAATGTCTCTTGATCGATGGATTCTTCAAGTGTTCGACCTGAACACCCTTATTCACACTTATTGAATGTACTTGGTGCCTTGACACCTACTTTCATTATCGTTGGGTTGTCTCACGTTTGTTAATGGTATGTACCTTAATGACGATAATCAAATGAAGTCTCATTGTGTTCGACTTCAACTCCTTTATTTACATAATGTATACTTGCACCTTCATCGAATAGTGTATAAGACCTCCAATTTACAGTAGAAACACCCCATATCTGATGTTGTCTTTCATCGGACCAGTACCTATATGACTTCAATGATCATGGAATATTTGATTGTACACCATTGTATATAGATATCTTCGGTTTTTTTTTAGATTGGACTCCATTGTGTCGTGTTCGTGACTATGACATCCTATGGCATATGTCCACTTTGCATTTCCTATTCATGGCCATGAAAAACTATTTGATATATACCCACATGGATCTGCAGTGTAATTCAAATTGGTAGCCATGTGTACAGAGTCAATATGAATTTTAATATTCTCATGAGTAACTACTACTTCCAGTTGAATAGAACAACAATTACAATATCTCTCTCTAATTATTTCATCCCTAAATTATTAATGTGTGGTTAGCGAATCAAACCCATCTTGTGCTATGTGTGACCAACCTTGGCACAAATAGAAGCAATCTGTGGTGACTAATTGGGCATCTTATTGTCGGTCGCTATATAAAAAATAAAAAGCAATCTTATATAATGATCACAAAGCCCATGAAGAGATATAAATGCTCTTAAATTTAGTTAAGATACTAACTTCCTTTCGAATATATTAAATGTGCATGAAGATATATAAACATTTCTAGCCGAAAGCTCTCAAATTTACATTCAAAATTTGCTTTGGAGTATATTAAATTCAATTTTAAGACTTACCATTTCTGGATTTGTTCTTTGTAAATGGATCGACAACGACAACAGAGATACTACTTCTACTATCGGTAGCAATGAGCCGGAGAGAAATAATGGAAATGGTGACATGACATAATATCCAAGTTTATCGTTGACATTTGTATACTTATATTTTTTTCACCTATATCTATTTTTGTTTCCTATATATGTTTTTATTTATAAACCAGCATACTTTCCCATTGAAAAATAATGTTATCATTTACACATGGAAGATGCTCTAAAACTTCCTCAATTTTTTTTATTATGTACAATGTAGATACAACATGGAAGATGATCTAAAACATAATCTAACTTTCTCTTTTTTTTTCCAAAAAAAAACATAATTTCTATTTTAGTACAAAATTGAAAGTAGATTTGTGACTACATCAAAAGCAAGTGCTTGAATTCTTCAAAACAACTTGTCTTGCTAAAAATCTTCAAGAATACTTTAAACAACAGGATTTAAATACATAACTACTAAACACCGAATTGCCAAATATGATCTAGATGTTGACCAAAAAGCATGAGATGTTTCCATATGATGCATACATATTAATTGAAGATAATACTATGTCAAGAAATAAGGGCATTATCCATGTATTCTTCAAGTATGTTCGAGTGGGGCTGAAGTAAAAGTCCCTCCTTTGAAAGAGAGTCTGCATGTGCATTGTGTTGACGAGAAATATGAGTGAATGAAATGGACTATAATAGAGTAATGATCTCCTTCAATTGTTGAGAAATGTGAACAATATCTAAATTATAGATATGTTCCTTATCTTGCATCCAATGAATAACTAGTTGAGAGTCCCAAAACACTTGAAGGCTATGGACGTCCTTGCTATGGATAATTTCATAAGTGCGCACAAGAAATAAATTTCTCCCAGGTTGTTGGAACCAACCCCAATGTTATCCTTACCATAATAATAATGAATGTCATATAAGAATAAAGTAAAACACAGACCACAAACCTAGTCTTCCTCCTGACTGACCCCGTCAAAGAATCCTCAAGGACTAAGATGATTGATGACTAGACCAATAGAGAAGCATCGAACCTTGGATATGGATAACCCTTTGTGAGAAGAGATATGTGACATAGCTCGAATTTCCAATAGATATGGAGAGGAGACCTTATAATCAAAGATTCTTTTGTTTCGGGCAATTTAGATACCCCAAGTTACTACCAGCGATAGTGCCCTACATTTTTTCAATGTTGCCTTATCAAAGTATGATCAGAAACAATCTTCAACATTTGATTGATCCCATAGACCTGATAAATTGGTTTGTATCTCCACCTATTTCCACGCATGTTTAGTAAAATTGCACTGTACAAATAAATGGAAATTGTTTTCAATAGCATCATGACACAAAACACATATACTAAGATCCAAGAAACCTTGTTTTTGCATACGATCCCAAGTTAATATTTGATTTTTCAGTATCATCCAGAATAAAATGATACTCTTAAGGGTAGTTGTGATCTTCCAAAGCTTCTTAAACCACAGGGCGATGTCATTCTGGTCAACCTCTAGAAGAGAAATATATATCATCCTAGTGATGTATTGTCCACCATCATAGCTAAAAATATACACCAAATTTTCCTCTCCATCCATGATCCTTATGTGTGTTGAATTAAGTTGTGCAATAAATTGATTCCAAGGATCAATCCATAAGTTTTCAAGGTTTAAATCCAACACCGAGAACCATCCTTTATGATCGATTGATGTGGTGTAAAAATACCTCTTTCCTATAGATGTCCAACTAAATCATCAGGAAAGAAGACAGCATTGTTACAACCTACAACTGTAGCCTTTCCGATTTGAGCCAAATCGGATCTGCCAAGTTTTCCAAACATCGAGAAAGCACATGAGAGTGCTCTCCATTGATTAGAGGCGTTAGAAGTTGACTTATTGGGGGATCAAATCCAATCCTAAATAGTCTCAGGAGAGATATATTTAGCTATCAAATTTTTTCTACATAAACTATCTCAGGTGAGAAAAACCCATAAGGATTTCCCAACCAAGGCATTCCCGAAATCCACAATTTTCTTTAAACCCCATCCCCCAAATTCCTTAGGGAGGGAAATATGTGACCCAAAAAAAAATGTGAACCCAGATATTCGATAGATCCCTACCATAAATAATTGAAGCCAATATTTCGTATACGATTCAAGATTCTTTTGGGGAGGAGAGATAAAATATTCCAATATACTGAGATTTCCTCCAACATCGATTTAATTAGAACAAGGATACCCCCATGGGATAGCCAACAATTAGACTAGAAGTGAATCTGTCTCTCCACTTTGGACTGCAACCATTTCAAATCGACAAATACCGCAGTTGTTTGGCTTTATGTTGAAACCTAATTATTTGAATCCTTCATTGAGAGTATGAGATTAGTATCAGAAGAGATCTATCATTTGTTTTCTAGTACCCTCCATGCCATTAAGGAAGTATATGGAATATTTTTCCAAGTTTACCAGCATCCCCATAGCATTAAAAAAGGTCTTTATAATCGATTCAAACTTCTCACCTTTTGTCACATTACAACAATAAAATAAAAGCACATCATCCACAAATAATAAATGTGTAAGATTAATATTTTGGTCTATCAATATGCCCTGAATCTAGTGGAATTGTATGGATTTAATAAGCATTCAATTGAGCCTTCTACAATAAGAAAGAATAGGTAAGGCGAGAGAGGGAAACCTTGGCGAAGTCCTCTGAAGAGCTTAAAAAAGGTTGATCGTACACCATTAATCAGTACCAAGAAAGAAGAAGAAATAACACATCACATGATCCAATAACCAAACGAAGTTCGAATCCAACATGAAGAAGAATGAATTTTAAGTATGTCCATGATACTATGTCATAAAAAAATTTTGGACAGTTGGTTTTCACTGATGTCAACCCTTGGATGGTGATCTTGGAGATTGATGTCCAACCCTTAGAGACTGATGTCAACCTTTGGAGAGGTCTAGAGAAGTTGGATAGTTTATTTCCATTTGTATGATCGACATTGATGATGAGTTAGATGGGTACATTTGATGTAGTCTACATGTAGCCCCAAAGGTATGGTTATGGGACCCGAAGTTGATTAAGGAATATGGAAATGAGGGACAGTGAAATTGCAGGATAGATGGATAGTACACGTTGTGTCATTTCCGGCGATATGTGGAACACCTCATGGTTCCTCTCAATTAAGGAGATATAGCCTTGTAAAGTTGGAAGCTCTAAAGAGTGGACAATAAGCCTCTAGTTGGTTACAAGTCTTGGTCAAAGATTAAAGTGGTTGTAACAAGAATTCCCTAAAGTAAGGAGAGAGCTTACTATGAAAAAGTATATAAACACCTCAATGAGTCTCTCATAATAACACACACACACACACACCTACAATTGAATATGTATCTTGTGAATTTGTTATGGTCTAGTAATTTTTTAATGGTTTATATTTATATTAGAAGATATATTAGTTAATATGAGGTTGAATCTAACGGATCAAGTCTGAGGCAGAGAAATTCTTAAGGGTCGAAAGTTTAATAGTTTCAGAATTTGAGAAAAACCCTAATTTATGAGGTGTGTGCGGGCTGCAATGGAAAAAGGTGTGTACGTATGCGGGTTGTTGTGGAGGAAAGTGCGTACATACGCGGGATATAGAACATGAAGTATTGTACTTGTCAAAAACTCATGAAAACTTGAGTATATGTTAGTACCACGTCCCTGAAGTCTAAAGCAAGTTCACAGGTCAACATTCTATAGGTTCAGATAAGATATAGAAGTTATGGTATGATTACATGTTTGTTTTGATGGTTACTTTTGTTTATGATATGGTAAATTATTGAGGCATTCTTGGTATGGTTGTTGTGATATTTGGAAATGGTTTATGTTGGTTGGTTGGCTGAGTGACCAACACTCTTATGTATGGTACAGTACTAATATGGTTTTCATATTACACATCTTATAGCTACTCATTGATACATGGTTGAGGTGAGATTGTTACATGCTTAGGTTGAGATGAGATTGTTACATGCTTGAGACACACTCTTGGTACTTAATATATGGTTTTTATGCTTCATTGTTAGAGGCACATCTTTGTGGCATTGACATATACTTGAGGTTTTTATATTGTGTTATGAGATTACATCTTGGTGATATTGAGGATCATGCTTGATGGATATGACTAGAGGCATTTCATGTTATATGGTACATGTTGGGTGAGATACATTACTGGTACACTTCGTGGTTTATTGGTACATGGTGTATGGTATGATATGGTATATGGTTGAGACACATCTCATGGTATATGGTATGGTGTTGATTTACATGGTTGATATGCATGGTTGGTACATAGTATGGTAAAGATGTTGATGATACAGGTTTGGTGCATGGTTTATGCACTTGTTATGGTACATGGTTGATGGTATAGGTTGTGGTAGATGTCGATGCATGGTACAGGTTGGTACTTGATTAATCCACATATCTTGTGATGGTATGTGGTGATATTGGTGCATGCTTGGTAGAGGCATGTGTTGGTGATGTTAAGCATATGGTTTGAGATATGCTCTTGGTGATCTTGGAATGAGTTGCATGCGGATGAGAGTGGATTTGGTTTCGTGGATGAGACAGTGGCAGGTTGTATAGTGACAGTGACAGTGACAGTGGAAATGACAATGATAGTGACAGTGGAAATGACATAGTTTGTGGCAGTGGAAGAGTCTGTGATAGTTTGGTATACACTTATATTTTGGAGCCGAAGAATTAGGGATTTGGAGCTTCTTTCAGGTGGGAGCCTGAGAACTAGGTGGTTTTATACACCTTTTGATTGGAGTTGGAGAACCAAAGGGGTTGTAGCCTCCTTTTGGTTAGAGCCAGAGAATTCAAGGAGTTGGAGCCTGAGAATAGGGGGTTGGAGCCTCCTTCCAGTTGCAACTGGAGAATTTGGAAGTTGGTGCTTTCTATGAATGAATTCTTAATATATATAAGAAATCATTCAGTGGGTTTCTCCCATTTGGGTTTCCATGTAAACACTGGTGTATTGTTTTCTTGATGTGATGTTGATGTGATGTTGCTTATGTTTACATGCATATGATATATATGAGTGGATTCATTCATAGATGATACATTGATGTTATATTGTTGAACATTGTTGTTAAAGTGAAAGAATATATATTGTGGTTAAAACTGGTATAAAGTGCTCATATTGATTCACCCCTCCCCCCTCTTAGTAATCCATCAATTGAAAATAGAGCAGGTTCCTTCAAGGAAATAGTTTAACCATTGGAAGGAGATCATTCATTATGTTAATATTGGGATACCACAATTTGGTGGCAAGGACTGTGCCTTATGGAGCAGAAGAATGAAAACATATGTGCAAGCACATGGATTTGATGTTTGGACAGCAGTAGTAAATGGATACAAAAAACCTGTTAGCACTCCGTAAATCTATTTGGCTAATAAACAGACGACGAAGGTGACTTTTTCAACCAACTTTGAGACCGAAAACTAGCCTTTCAAATTTGGAGAGGGCTCTCTCAGAAATGGCGTGGTCTTCACGTAGGATATGACTTTGAAAACAATGGCTAGATTTGACACCTATGGTAAAATGGTTTCTGGTTATATTGGCGCAGAAAAGTAAAACTTGGGCTATGGGGTCGATCTCAGGAAGAGACGGAACAAATGACTCAGTGACTGGATTCGAGAGGAAAAGTCTAGGCGAGCAACAACCTTCAGTGTAAATTGTAAAGTGTGGCGGGAGAAAAAAATGGGAAGTAACTCAAGAGCGTCGATGTGGACGAATTCGGAGTTAGCTTTGTTGGATTACAATGAACCACAAGCTGATTTTTTACCACAGATACTTGGATATGTTTTCTCAATGGAATAGAAATTTCACGGTCTGAATCATTATAGAAAACAAGTTATAGATAAAATGGTGAGATGACCTGTAAATAACATACCTTAGAAAGCACCATCAAAATAATTTATCCTTCTGTGCATTTCGGCCTTCTTTTCTTCACCTTTCCTCAGAATTTCGGCATAGATATCCTTGGTTACCTCAAACACATATAGATATTCAATATGCTCAAGTGTGATTAAAATGAGAGAGTCTTGCTTCTTATTTATACTCTCCAAGTAGCTTCCTTAAAAACATCTTCTAGGTCACTTGGCCCCACTTTCCTTATTTTAGAGTTAATCCACTTCTAATTTATCCATTAAATTTATTATTTAAATAATTTATTTATTTTTCACTTTGAATTATAGTACACTCATCACTTCACTTTATTATTTACCTTTTAAAATCCCTTAAACCACTTTGACTACTTTGACCTTTTGGGGCTTCTAGATAACATGTGAGGGTCCTCCAACTTCGTAAGGCCGTAACTCTCAAACCGTGAGGAGTTATGTGACGTTCCAAATACCACCAGAAATG
>SNQJ01S0025612.1:183533-200113 GCA_010110895.2 Picea sitchensis
TTCGTCGATGGTTTCCTAATTTCAGTTAAGGAATTAGGGTTGTTGACTAATCCAGGTCAATATATTAGGGTTTTGGATGCTGTGTGATCCTATATATAGTGTATTCTAAACAATGAAGAGATATGATATAAATAAAATTAGAGGTAACAACAAAAATGTAAATTGATAGAATATAAAGAAAATTATAAAATTAAAATGGAAAATGACTTGAGTAAAGTTCATCATTATTAAAAGTTAAGCCATCCTTAATCTTTTTTTCAAATTCAGGATCGAGGGAGATAATTTTATTTTTGGTAAAAGTGAAACCATCATATAATATTATATTTCAAATCTAAGATGAAGGGAGATTATTTTGTTTCTATTTAATTAATTATTATTCAAATATAAGAATTAAGGCTCTTAATGGAGTATTATAGTTTGCACTCAAATTTTTTATTTTATGATTTTTTTAAAAAATTGATAAGTTAGAAATAGTTTGAAATCTAAAAAAAAATTGTCTTTGCACTCGTTTTAGTGCATAAAGTTTAACTATTATGTTTGTATCTCATTTTAAATCCTAGAAAGAACCTCATATTTGTTCAATATTCTTGAGCCCTTGTCAGACTTCCCTAGGCTAGATGAGGATATTTTTCACGACGATTCATTCATGGATGAGCATATCTTACTTATCTCATATTTGGACCCATGGTATGGATATATTCTAGTCTACCTTCAAATCCTGAAACTTCCCCAGCATATGTCGAGAGACGACCAATGGTGTATACATCATCAGGCTAATAACTACTTATTATCGGTGACACGTTGTATTGTCGAGGGGTATATAATATTTTACGTCATTGTTTGACCCATGAGGAGGATGAGGTCGTTCTCAATGACTGTCACAGTGGGGTGTGTGTTGTTCATTTATCTGGGCTTGTGATAGTCCAAAATATATTACGAGATGGTTATTTTTAGCCATCAATTTTTAAAGATTTCATTGAAGTGGTCAAGAAGTTTCACCCTTTCCAGGTGTTCGCTCATAAAATGCACTTGCACCTATCCCCTATTCACCCATTCATTACTGACAATCCCTTCACTAAGTCGGGGGTAGATTTTATGGACTGCAACCCAGCCTCAGCTAGGGGGCACCATCATATTATCCTAGTCATGGATTATTTTACTAAATGGGATGAAGCCATTCCTACCGTTAAATATTATGGTGAGACTGCAACACTTTTCATATTCAATCAGATTGTAGCTCAGTTCGGAATCCCGAAAGATATTTTCATTGATCATGGCAGTCACTTCTAGAATGAGATGATGACAGAGTTAGCATAAAAACTTGGGCTTACACACAATCATTATTCCCCCTATTATCCCTAGGAAAATGGACAAGTAGAGGTCGTGAATAAATATCTAAAGACAATTTTGCAAAAGATTGTTAGGCAGAGAAAATATAACTGGCATGTGATGTTTTACCCTGCATTATGGGCATACCAAACCACGGTAAGTACTTCCACCAGGTTCTCACCCTTTCATTTATTCCATAGAATGGAGTCGATTCTTCCTATTGAATGTGAAAACCCTTCCCTTAAGTTGGAAATCGAGATCCTACCTAACATGATCGATAACGAAGAATGACTCATACACCTAGAGCACCTCGATGAGAAGCGTTGAGATGCCTCTACGGATATAGAAGTGAATAAAATATTTGTTGAGGTCCAATACGATAAGTATGTATGTCCTTAGAAGTATGCTAAGGGTGCCTTGGTCCTTTATGACCAAGATAAAGAACCGTTGGGGGCAGGAAAGTTCAACCCCATGTGGCATGGTCCTTATATTGTGTGACATGTCCTAGAGAAAGTAGCCTATGAATTAGAGGATTGTGAGGGGAATGTGTTGGACGAGCCCAAAAATGGGCTCTACCTTAAAAAGTATTACTCTTGAGCCTTCAAGCTCGAGTGTGACCTTTGTATAATAGTGTATTTTAGTGTATATATTTATTTTTCCTTTTATTTCACTAGATTGCTTATTGAGTTTTCCCTTGGTTGGAAGATGTCAATGTGATCTTTGGTGTACATAGGATTCACAAACAGTGTCAATCATCATACGCGGAACTTGGCTTCCGTCGTTTGGGTTATCTATTCACTTGAGGGACAACTGGTGTCTTCAGGTGGCGTTTTTCTAGAGCCATCAATGAATAATGTGGCCAAGTATAACATCGTTATAGATCTATTACGTGATGTCATTTCATATGGTTTTCAATCTTTAGAATTTTTCCTGGACTCCCAGTTAGTTGTATGTCAGATGAACAACAGTTACCGAGTGAGATATCCTACGTTACTTCGATGATTCCTACTGGTATGAATTTTGGAACGATATTTTGATTTTATTACTTATAATCACATCCCTAGAAGCTCTAATCAAGTATCTTATGCATATGATAATTACATTTTAGATTGGAATTTATCACATAACTAAGTAAATAAAACACACATTCATACAATCATCCATTGTAATATATGCAAGTAAATCTGGAGACCAAAATATTTTTATATTTCATCCTTTTAAGTCCAAAACAAACATGGTGTCATAGTACAAATTTGGGCTCACTCCCTCAAAATACATATATGATGAATGCATCGCATAACCATGGCATCTAAGCCTGAGGTGTTGGATGCATGTCATGATAGCACACTACGGTGTTTACAATATGTCAGAAGAGTCTCAACCATGCACAGGGTACACCCACCTTCTGCCTCTACATTGCCTCTGACAGATCCTCCACTTGGACCATAGGAATCATGTGTGTCAGACAAGATAGGTTTCCCTACACATTCTAGAGAACTCTCTCCATGTCCCCACCTACCATCTCATCTCCTCGGTCCATGCATCGATGTTGTGGATACATGTCTAGTCGTCGCGGACCTACGTCTACATAAGAAAATATCCATTAATACATGATACCATACAAAAATATTTGCATTTATCAAATTGAAAAACACAAAAAAATGAAATATATAAAAATCAATTCTCACTGATCTCTCCAAAGGTAGATCCTAGTGGAAATGGCATGTCATGATCCCCTCGGTAGTAAATCCCCTCATAGGGATAGTCATCGATGGCTATGACCTGTCGGCGCCACCAGTGAAAGAACTCATCATTGTAGGGGTTTGGCACCCTACCACCTACTAACCACCTCATCACCTCAATCCACCATGACATGGATGGATCGCATAGTCCATGTGGAGTAATCTCTACTTTAGGGCTCAAAGATGGAACCCTATCAAAGAAAAAACTACACAATATGGATGCAAACTCAAATCTCCTCATTCTCCTGAGTTTGCAGTCCATCAACTGGATCATGTTGGGCAGTATTGAGGTGCACCAATTGTAAACCATGGTTATAAAACACTCCACAACATAGAACATGAGTGGCCATGATGTCTGGTGCAATGAATCTGACCCTAATATTTGTGTGAGTACTAATACAACAATATTTAGACTCAGGTTCTCAATCACCCTGATGGGGAGTTCACTCTCTACTTTCTCTATGCCTACAACATAGTAGGTGGCGATGTACTCCTCCATAACCCTCCCACCTCCAAACCCTCGGGCCTTGAGATTTACTATCTTAGCTCAGCAAAACAATCATGTGATAAAGTATATATCATCCACTTCAATTCTCAATGGTTTCCCATCAAGATTGAAAGCCTTAGTTTTTGGATCCCAATAGTTTATCAATATCTGGAGCAACCTCACATGATCCCTCATTCCTTTTATGGCCCAAAATTTATAGAGCCCACATATTTATGAATATTGTTGGGCCCTCATATCTTTTTCCACTACATCATTGACCTCCTCATCATCCCTTTCTCTCCATTTGATAACCATCTTGCAAAGGAAACATCAAATTTTCATTCAATTTTCATTAAAAACCTTGTGTACGGAGTTGTACGTGGCCTACCCTTATGGCAGTCATGTATAGGGCTTGATGTACATGGGAAGGATTCTCTTTACCTTCATACATGGGGTCATGTACATGACCCGATAAACCACAGCCCACGTACACCCTAGTTTCTAGGTTACGACCTCTTAAACTTAAAATTTGAGCACTAAAACTAATGATTAAACCATGGAAATTGAAGAGAATAGGGTAGACACTTACTTGGTCCAAACGGTTTATGATTTTGTTGATCGTAGCTTCCGAAATCATAACTAAAAGATCATGGATAAAATGGCCTCAAAAGAACTATGTGGGTGAAAAAATCAAATGATATGGTAAAAATTCGTATTTTTACCATTAATAGATAGATTTTACCCACTTTATATAGTTTTACCCTATATTTTGTATTTTTGACCATATGCAGTAATAGTGCAGTGAAAGACCTGGTTTGAAGTGGTTTTGTCTGGGGTTTTTATGGATTTCCAACGTTCTATTGCTCATTTGTGCCTCCGGAAGGTATATTCCATCACTGGCATATAGGATAGGTTCTCACCCTGCTTTCCATTTTTGCATCATCCTATGACCCTGATTCACATGCCTTAGGTACAAACGCATTTCTCAGTGACACATAACCTTCTCGCTGCTACTAGAAGTGTCTTTATTAAGTGGTAAAGAATTACCAAACATGGGTACCCCAGTTAGAACACCTTTGTCATTTGGCTCCCATGCATAAGTTACTCCATAGGTCTGAGAGTTCCTTATAGTCCCAATATGAATTTTCGTTCGAACCCCATTTTCTTACTTGATATCATTCTGACTGCTACATATGGGACTCCCACCGAGTCTTGGTTAAGCTCTTTTTCGACTCCCAAAAAAAATAAAAGATTATCGAGTGAACTTCTATATTTCACACTTGTTAAATGGATTTGAAAGGACATCTATTTTGGTATAAGTTTAACCCTTTTCCAGACCAAGTAGACTACTTACAAAAAATGAATACTCTGGTCAACATTGGCCAGAAGAGTTCTCCTGGGTATTATTTTATACTTTTTTCGGGCCTAGGGGACTAACATCTACGAAAAAGGACACTTCTTGAGTTAAGTTGTAATTGCATACCATCCTCTTTTTTGCCAGACCAAGTAGACTACTTACGAAAAATGAATACTTTGGTCAACATTGGCCAGAAGAGTTCTCCTGGGTATTATTTTATACTTTTTTCAGGCCTAGGGGGCTAACATCTACGAAAAAGAACACTTCTTGAGTTAAGTTGTAATTGCATACCATCCTCCTTCTTGCATTGTTGAGCCTAATGTCGGCTCCTGCTTTCTCGTTATAAGCCTCTTGCACCAACAATTCTCAGCATTAGCCAAGAAGTTCCTTTCATATATCCTTTGCAACTTGACACCCTTTACCAGTAGAGGAAACATATCCCCGAGTGTCCATGTCTTAACTGTGGTCCCTTGCATTGAGAATAGGTATGTTCCACTTCTTGGAACTAGTTGCTTACTCGTGACACTTGTTTCCTCTCATGTATCATAGCATTTCTCCTACTATGAAAAAACCAAAAAAATATGAGTGGGAAAAGAATATTATCTCCTATCAACAGCAGTCGTGTCTCCTTTGAACATAGTACAAACTCTTGAGTCCATTTCATCCAAGGTTTGGGTTTAGCATGACCTTAGGAGGTTGAACTCATTACTTAGAGTCTACTCCTCTAACTGGTTATTCTTCCATTCCCTATGGAGATTTTTTTTACGCCTCTTGCGTCGTAAACTTTTGTCAATAATCAATGTTAATTCCATGTTTCCTGAGTTATCCATTTGTTTCATGCTCTTGATCAAAGGAAGTATAAGCCTGTGTCGGCTATTCCTCGAAATACTCGACTTTGCATGTCATCCATCCTCTTATAAGTGGATCTCAGAATCACATGAATTTGTTGTCCTACCTTGCACCCCGAGCCTACTTTCATCATTGGTAGGTGACCTTGAACCCAACAAATGACATCTCCTCATTGGTTTCTGACTCGGGGGTTTCCCTTGTGTTCGACGATAAGAAATATATTCACACATTGGGATTCATGCAATGTATTGAATTCCATTAGCCCTATTGGTGGTTTCCTCTCCTTTGTCAGCAATTTTCATCATTGGCTGTTATTCGGAGGGTCTCTTTCATCTACTACTTGCATCTGGTGCATGTGAGAGATGCACATGGTTACTGGTTCGTGAACGTCCTATTCGTATGAGTTCCTCGTAATCATCAAGTTATTTCCTTGTACCTCACACTAGATGATGAGACATGATGTAATGCTCTCATTTTAGTGAGTCTCCTTCCATCGACTTCAACTCATCTATTCTAGAATCAAGATCTAGAGTCCTATGAGTACCTAAAGGATTGCAATCATTAGTGGTAGGTTCTCCCACCATTGATAATTGGGAATATATCAATGTCTCTTAATCGATGGATTCTTCAAGTGTTCGACCTCAACACCCTTATTCACACTTATTGAATGTACTCGGTGCCTTGACACCTACTTTCATTATCGGTGGGTTGTCTCATGTTTGTTAATGGTATGTACCTTAATGATGATAATCAAATGAAGTCTCATTGTGTTCGACTTCAACTCCTTTATTCACATAATGTATACTTGCACCTTCAGCGAATAGTGTATAAGACCTCCAATTTACAGTAGCAACACCCCATATCTGATGTTGTCTTTCATCGGACCAGTACCTATATGACTTCAATGATCATGGAATATTTGATTGTACACCATTGTATATAGATATCTTCGGTTTATTTTGAGATTGGACTCCATTGTGTCTTGTTCGTGACTATGACAGCCTATGGCATATGTCCTCTTTGCATTTCCTATTCATGGCCATGAAAAACTATTTGATATATACCCACATGGATCTGCAGTGTAATTCAAATTGGTAGCCATGTGTACAAAGTCAATATGAATTTTAATATTCTCATGAGTAACTACTACTTCCAGTTGAATGTTTATTACTCCACTTCTAGGAATTATAATGTATTTTGGCCATCACAGATACTCCTATGACCTCACACATTAGGGGGCATATGTTATAGTGAATTTTGCCTCACTCCTTGCATCTTGCTTTGATGGCCTTCCATTTCCCTCTGCAAACTTAATTTCCCCATTTTGCTTATTCCATAGTTAAAAATACAATTTTTTGTCCATATACGCGAGCCATACTTAGAAACCTCGTGTATATGCAAGTTTCTCCACTATAGCCCGCGTACATCAGGTTTTTTGCTCAAAAATTTAAAAATATATCAGGTTTACATGCCATGTCACGAGATCCATGATCATTGACCTTCCATATACTATAAACGCTCTGAATCAACCCTTGAATTCCATTTGAAGGCTATAAATTGAGCCATATGCAAGCCTTAAAGGACCCCATTTATCATTGACAGCAAAGACACTCTGGAGAAATTTCACCTCATATTGAGTATGCATCCCTTTGTCCTTGAAAGTATGAACTACGTGTGTTCATCCCCCAAGCTCTTCCTATCTTGAGATGGAGAACCTCATTGACTCCTACTACTTGTGATCTTGCCTTTGTGGAGGATTGAAGTGGTGAAGGCTCGGCTTGAGGGAATTAGTTTCTCGGTTCCGATATGTGTCTTTACATAAGTTTGTCACCTATGTACTTATGTTGATTACATTAATAGACATACTCTTTTCTCGTCCAATTATATATCACAAATATTTGTACTACTTTCCATGGGTGTATTTGTTATATATGTTAATGGATTATGCTAATTTATATTCTAACATTATATATGATTTCCACATACTTTTGTATCTTGGTTGTTGAGTACAAACTACATCTATAAAGCTTTAGTTCGTGTAGTTGAAGGTGGCGACCAAGGGCAAGCAATTCATAAGATTTCATCAATAAAAAAAGGGAGACAAAATGATGTTACTTCATGATTGCTATTGTCAAATGATTATTAGTTTATAAATGTAAAATTTGAAGTTGTTTTAGTCGCTAAAAAATGGGCACAAAATTTGGATATAGTTGAAAGAGTTGTCGGAGTAGCCTCTGAAGCAATATGGCAAGCAAGAGTTGTTCAAGCTATAGGTGATCCTATTGTGCTATCATTGAATACTCTTTTAAAACTTGGTCCAATTGACTATTGGAAACTTGGGGCACATGGAGAAAGAGAGTGTACAAGATAGCTTAAGGGTTTCTTCTAAATGGTTGTTGGATGATTTTGAACATGATGTTCTTCACATTGGAGAGGATTGTGTTCACGTTTCAATTCATATTGGCATGTCTATTGTCAATATGTAGGATTGTAGAAGAATGTAGGTTGTGAGACCTAAAGATTAACCTAATACCAATGTGCAAGAAGAGTTTTAAACTACCGCTAAAGGTGCCTTTTGGGGCAGGGTTGAAACACCCATAAAGATTCCTTTTTGGGTAGTGAAAAAATCATATTGAGGAATATGAACAATCCTAGATGTCATAGTTGATAAAATAAAATATCCATACATAGATTTGAGAAGTCATGGAGGAAGATGAAACAATTAGAAGGAAGATATAAATTTTGTTAGAGGCTAGTCAACCAGGCAGTGTAAGGTAAATAAGACTCTAGTCGTAAGAATGAGTTATTATTTGATTTATAGTAAGGAACTTCTTAGTGAGATGACTAAGAGGAAAGTGTAGTGTCAAGAGTATACTATAATATACTTAAGCATATTTAAGTATTAATGAGATTAAGTAGATCATAGTATTTATGATGATGTAATCTACTTCTACTTTGTTATGAGTAGTAAAATATGTGAACCTTTTAACTTAGTTTGTTGGATTTCAATTAGAGTCTTACAGAATTTTGCCTGATGGATTGAGAAATTAAATCGTCCATGCCACACACCAACTATGTCATTTAGTATAAAAACGGGATTAAATTTTAGTAATGCACACTCAGTGACATGAAAACTTCAAAAAAACATGAATAAATTGTAAGTGAAGAAATAATAAAATAGTAAAAAAAAAGAACAATGAATATAAAAATTAAACGCTAAATAAATAAACTAAACACTAAATATAAACAAGATTAGAATAAAATAAATTAAATTTAACACAACACTTATAAACACTCATTTAACAATCACAATATAAAAACCAAAATCACGATACATGACTTACAACTTTCATAACTAACACGCAATGCTAGACTCATACTTTTATATTTAATAGACTACCCATTAAATGTCAAATATGATACTACACAATGATAGACTTGTGCTCTTCCATTTAAGAGAACATCACATGTGTTGCCTTATAAAAAAGCATACACATGTTTAATGTAATAACCATAACCATGCATTGTTACATTGTTATCAAAGAAACATATCATTCATATCCGCCAATGAAAAATCCAAACAAAACTCACACTAAACACTTTAATTTTGCATGAAAATCTAATGCTTAGAACAACAATTACAATATCTCTCTCTAATTATTTCATCCCTAAATTATTAATGTGTGGTTAGCGAATCAAACCCATCTTGTGCTATGTGTGACCAACCTTGGCACAAATAGAAGCAAATCCGTGGTGACTAATTGGGCATCTTATTGTCGGCCGCTATATAAAAAATAAAAAGCAATCTTATATAATGATCACAAAGCCCATGAAGAGATATAAATGCTCTTAAATTTAGTTAAGATACTAACTTCCTTTCGAATATATTAAATGTGCATGAAGATGTATAAACATTTCTAGCCGAAAACTCTCAAATTTATATTCAAAATTTGCTTTGGAGTATATTAAATTCAATTTTAAGACTTACCATTTCTTGATTTGTTCTTTGTAAATGGATCGACAACTACAACAGAGCCAGAGAGAAATAATGGGAATGGTGACATGACATAATATCCAAGTTTATCGTTGACATTTGTATACTTATATTTTTTTCATTTATATCTATTTTTGTTTCCTATATATGTTTTTATTTATAAACCAACATACTTTCCCATTGAAAAATAATGTTATCATTTACACATGGAAGATGCTCTAAAACTTCCTCAAATTTTTTTATTATGTACGATGTAGATACAACATGGAAGATGATCTAAAACATAATCTAACTTCATCTTTTTTTTCTTTTAAAATAACATAATTTCTATTTTAGTACAAAATTGAAAGTAGATTTCAAAGGTGGAGTGACTACATCAAAAGCAAGTGCTTGAATTCTTCAAAACAACTTGTCTTGCTAAAAAGCTTCAAGAATACTTTAAACAACAGGATTTAAATACATAACTACTAAACAGCGAATTGCCAAATATGATCTAGATGTTAACCAAAAAGCATGAGATGTTTCCATATGATGCATACATATTAATTGAAGATAATACTATGTCAAGAAATAAGGGCATTATCCATGTATTCTTCAAGTATGTTCGAATGGGGCTGAAGTAAAAGTCCCTTCTTTGAAAGAATCTGCATGTGCATTGTGTTGACGAGAAATATGAGTGAATGAAATGGACTATAATAGAGTAGTGATCTCCTTCAATTGTTGAGAAATGTGAACAATATCTAAATTATAGATATGTTCCTTATCTTGCATCCAATGAATAACTAGTTGAGAATCCCAAAACACTTGAAGGCTATGGACGTCCTTGCTATGGATAATTTCATAAGTGTGCACAAGAAATAAATTTCTCCCAGGTTGTTGGAACCAACCCCAATGTTATCCTTACCATAATAATAATGACTGTCATATAAGAATAAAGTAAAACACAGACCACAAACTTAGTCTTCCTCCTGACTGTCCCCGTCAAAGAATCCTCAAGGACTAAGATGATTGATTACTAGACCAATAGAGCATTGAACCTTGGATATGGATAACCCTTTGTGAAAAGAGATATGTGACATAGCTCGAATTTCCAATAGATATGGAGAGGAGACCTTATAATCAAAGATTCTTTTGTTTCGAGCAATTTAGATACCCCAAGTTACTACCAGCGATAGTGCCCTACATTTTTTCAATGTTGCCTTATCAAAGTATGATCAGAAACAATCTTCAACATTTGATTGATCCCATAGACCTGATAAATTGGTTTGTATCTCCACCTATTTCCACGCATGTTTAGTAAAATTGCACTGTACAAATAAATGGAAATTGTTTTCAATAGCATCATGACACAAAACACATATACTAAGATCCAAGAAACCTTGTTTTTGCATACGATCCCAAGTTAATATTTGATTTTTCAGTATCATCCAGAATAAAATGATACTCTTAAGGGTAGTTGTGATCTTCCAAAGCTTCTTAAACCACAGGGCGATGTCATTCTGGTCAACCTCTAGAAGAGAAATATATATCATCCTAGTGATGTATTGTCCACCATCATAGCTAAAAATATACACCAAATTTTCCTCTCCATCCATGATCCTTATGTGTGTTGAATTAAGTTGTGCAATAAATTGATTCCAAGGATCAATCCATAAGTTTTCAAGGTTTAAATCCAACACCGAGAACCATCCTTTATGATCGATTGATGTGGTGTAAAAATACCTCTTTCCTATAGATGTCCAACTAAATCATCAGGAAAGAAGACAGCATTGTTACAACCTACAACTGTAGCCTTTCCGATTTGAGCCAAATCGGATCTGCCAAGTTTTCCAAACATCGAGAAAGCACATGAGAGTGCTCTCCATTGATTAGAGGCGTTAGAAGTTGACTTATTGGGGGATCAAATCCAATCCTAAATAGTCTCAGGAGAGATATATTTAGCTATCAAATTTTTTCTACATAAACTATCTCAGGTGAGAAAAACCCATAAGGATTTCCCAACCAAGGCATTCCCGAAATCCACAATTTTCTTTAAACCCCATCCCCCAAATTCCTTAGGGAGGGAAATATGTGACCCAAAAAAAAATGTGAACCCAGATATTCGATAGATCCCTACCATAAATAATTGAAGCCAATATTTCGTATACGATTCAAGATTCTTTTGGGGAGGAGAGATAAAATATTCCAATATACTGAGATTTCCTCCAACATCGATTTAATTAGAACAAGGATACCCCCATGGGATAGCCAACAATTAGACTAGAAGTGAATCTGTCTCTCCACTTTGGACTGCAACCATTTCAAATCGACAAATACCGCAGTTGTTTGGCTTTATGTTGAAACCTAATTATTTGAATCCTTCATTGAGAGTATGAGATTAGTATCAGAAGAGATCTATCATTTGTTTTCTAGTACCCTCCATGCCATTAAGGAAGTATATGGAATATTTTTCCAAGTTTACCAGCATCCCCATAGCATTAAAAAAGGTCTTTATAATCGATTCAAACTTCTCACCTTTTGTCACATTACAACAATAAAATAAAAGCACATCATCCACAAATAATAAATGTGTAAGATTAATATTTTGGTCTATCAATATGCCCTGAATCTAGTGGAATTGTATGGATTTAATAAGCATTCAATTGAGCCTTCTACAATAAGCAAGAATAGGTAAGGCGAGAGAGGGAAACCTTGGCGAAGTCCTCTGAAGAGTTTAAAAAAGGTTGATCGTACACCATTAATCAGTACCAAGAAAGAAGAAGGAATAACACATCACATGATCCAATAACCAAACGAAGTTCGAATCCAACAAGAAGAAGAATGAATTTTAAGTATGTCCATGATACTATGTCATAAGTTTTTTTTTGGACAGTTGGTTTTCATTGATGTCAACCCTTGGATGGTGATCTTGGAGATTGATGTCCAACCCTTAGAGATTGATGTCAACCTTTGGAGAGGTCTAGAGAAGTTGGATAGTATATTTCCATTTGTATGATCGAGATTGATGATGAGTTAGTTGGGTACATTTGATGTAGTCTACATGTAGCCCCAAAGGTATGGTTATGGGACCCGAAGTTGATTAAGGAATATGGAAATGAGGGATAGTGAAATTGCAGGATAGATGGATAGTACACGTTGTGTCATTTCCGATGATATGTGAAACACCTCGTGGTTCCTCTAGATTAAGGAGATATAGCCTTGTAAATTTGGAAGCTCTAAAGAGTGGACAATAAGCCTCTAGTTGGTTACAAGTCTTGGTCAAAGAGTAAAGTGGTTGTAACAAGAATTCCCTAAAGTAAGGAGAGAGCTTACTATGAAAAAGTATATAAACACCTCAAGGAGTCTCTCATAATAACACACACACACACACACACACACACTTACAATTGAATATCTATCTTGTGAATTTGTTATGGTCTAGTAATTTTGTAATGGTTTATATTTCTATTAGAAAATATATTAGTGAATATGAGGTTGAATCTAACGGATCAAGTCTGAGGCGGAGAAATTCTTAAGGGTCAAAAGTTTCATAGTTGCAGAATTTGAGAAAAACCCTAATTTATGAGGTGTGTGCGGGCTGCAATGGAAAAAGGTGTGTACGTATGCGGGTTGTTGTGGAGGGAAGTGCGTACATACACGGGATATAGAACAGGAAGTAGCGTACTTGTCAAAAACTCATGAAAACTTGAGTATATGTTAGTACCACGTCCCTGAAGTCTAAAGTAAGTTCACAGGTCAACATTCTATAGGTTCAGATAAGATATAGAAGTTCTGGTATGATTACATGTTTGTTTTGATGGTTACTTTTGTTTATGATATGGTAAATTATCGAGGCATTCTTGGTATGGTTGTTGTGATATTTGGAAATGGTTTATGTTGGTTGGTTGGCTGAATGACCAGCACTCTTATGTATGGTACAGTACTAATATGGTTTTCATATTACACATCTTATAGCTACTCATTGATACATGGTTGAGGTGAGATTGTTACATGCTTGAGACACACTCTTGGTACTTAGTATATGGTTTTTATGCTTCATTGTTAGAGGCACATCTTTGTGGTATTGACATATACTTGAGGTTTTTATATTGTGTTATGAGATTACATCTTGGTGATATTGAAGATCATGCTTGATGGATATGACTAGAGGCATTTCATGTTATATGGTACATGTTGGGTGAGATACATTACGGGTACACTTCGTGGTTTATTGGTACATGGTGTATGGTATGATATGGTATATGGTTGAGACACATCTCATGGTATATGGTATATGGTATGGTGTTGATTTACATGGTTGATATGCATGGTTGGTGCATAGTATGGTAAAGATGTTGATGATACAGGTTTGGTGCATGGTTTATGCACTTGTTATGGTACATGGTTGATGGTATAGGTTGTGGTAGATGTCGATGCATGGTACAGGTTGGTACTTGATTGATCCACATATCTTGTGATGGTATGTGGTGATCTTGGTGCATGCTTGGTAGAGGCATGTGTTGGTGATGTTAAGCATATGGTTTGAGATATGCTCTTGGTGATCTTGGAATGAGTTGCATGCGGATGAGAGTGAATTTGGTTTCGTGGATGAGACAATGGCAGGTTGTACAATGACAGTGGAAATGACAATGACAGTGACAGTGGCAGTGACATAGTTTGTGGCAGTGGCAGAGTCTATGATAGTTTGGTATACACTTATATTTTGGAGCCGAAGAATTAGGGAGTTGGAGCTTCTTTCAGGTGGAAGACTGAGAACTAGGTGGTTTTATACACCTTCTGGTTGGAGTTGGAGAACCAAAGGGGTTGTATCCTCCTTCTGGTTAGAGCCAGAGAATTCAAGGAGTTGGAGCCTGAGAATAGGGGGTTGGAGCCTCCTTCCATTTGCAACTGGATAATTTGGAAGTTGGTGCTTCCTATGAATGAATTCTTAATATATATATATAAGAAATCATTCAATGGTTTTCTCCCATTTGGGTTTCCATGTAAACACTGATGTATTGTTTTCTTGATGTGATGTTGATGTGATGTTGCTTATGTTTACATGCATATGATATATATGAGTGGATTCATTCATAGATGATACATTGATGTTATACTGTTGAACATTGTTATTAAAGTGAAAGAATATATATTGTGGTTAAAACTGGTATAAAGTGCTCATATTGATTCACCCCTCCCCCCTCTTAGTAATCCATCAATTGAAAATAGAGTAGGTTCCTTCAAGGAAATAGTTTAACCACTGGAAGGAGATCATGCATTATGTTAATATTGGGATACCACAATTTGGTGGCAAGGACTGTGCCTTATGGAGCAGAAGAATGAAAACATATGTGCAAGCACATGGATTTGATGTTTGGAAAGCAGTAGTTAATGGATACAAAAAACCTGTTAGCACTCCGTAAATCTATTTGGCTAATAAATAGACGATGAAGGTGACTTTTTCAACCAACTTTGAGACCTGAAACTCGCCTTTCAGATCTGGAGAGGGCTCTCTCAGAAATGGCGTGGTCTCCGCGCAGAATATGACTTTGAAAACAATGGTTATATTTGACACCTATGGTAAAATGTTTTCTGGTTATATTGGTGCAGAAAAGTAAAACTTGGGCTATGGGGTCGATCTGAGGAAGAGACGGAACAAATGAATCAGTGACTGGATTCGAGAGGAAAATTCTAGCGAGCAACAACCTTCAGTGTAAATTGTAAAGTGTGGTGGGAGAAAAACATGGGAAGTAACTCAAGAGCGTCGATGTGGACGAATTTGGAGTTGGCTTTGTTGGATTACAATGAACCACAAGCTGATTTTTTACCACAGATACTTGGATATGTTTTCTCAATGGCATAGAAATTTCACGGTCTGAATCATTATAGAAAACAAGTTACAAATAAAATGGTGAGATGACTTGTAAATAACATACCTTAGAAAGCACCATCAAAATAATTTATCCTTCCGTGCATTTCGGCCTTCTTTTCTTCACCTTTTCTCAGAATTTCGGCATAGATATCCTTGGTTACCTCAAACACATATAGATATTCAATATGCTCAAGTGTGATTAAAATGAGAGAGTCTTGCCTCTTATTTATACTCTCCAAGTAGCTTCCTTAAAAACATCTTCTAGGTCACTTGGCCACACTTTCCTTATTTTAGAGTTAATCCACTTCTAATTTATCCACTAAATTTATTATTTAAATAATTTATTTTTATTCACTTTGAATTATAGTACACTCATCACTTCACTTTATTATTTACCTTTTAAAATCCCTTAAACCACTTTGACTACTTTGACCTTTTGGGGCTTCTAGATCACATGTGAGGGTTCTCCAACTTCGTAAGGCCATAACTCTCAAACCGTGAGGAGTTATGTGACGTTACAAATACCACCAGAAATGGGATGACATGTACTATCCATATAGAATAGTATTGTCTGAAAATATATCATAACTCATACCATTACCCATCAAACAAACTTGGGTCCATTACCCAAACCTGGGATCTCCAACTTCTCATGGCCATAACTCTTTAACCGTGAGGAGTTATGTGACGTTCTACATACCATCGGAAATGGAATGACAAGCACTATACATCTAGGATAGTTTCCCTTAAAAATTCAATGTATTTCATCTCATTATTCCATGATTAAGCATGGGTTCTCTTACTCCACAAAGCGTCTTCCCGTGAGGGCTTTCACCATAAGGAGACCACTTTGGAGTTCATCCATCTTTACTTCTTATCAACCATGACAAGACAATAATGAGTCATCTTTACATCAAACAATATTGGGTCCATTACCCAAACCTTTATGTTGCGGGGCTTTCTTCAAGGGT
>SNQJ01S0025612.1:200729-214860 GCA_010110895.2 Picea sitchensis
CATTCTGGAAACTGGGGAAAATATCTCTTCAAAGACGATTCCTTCAATCTGTGCATATCATTTACATACCAATCTAGCTTTGTTCCTTGTAACGTGTCCATCTTCATTCAATTTATTCTTGAAAACTCATTTTGTGTCGATCACATTCTTATTCTTTGGTTTTTGAACCAATTCCCAAGTGTCATTTTTCTCTATTTTATCTAATTCTTCATCCATGTCCTTATTCCAAAATTCATCCTTACTGGCTTCTTCAAAATAGTTTGGTTCAATTGTAGATAAGAGTGATAGGTGTGTTTGTTCTGGTGAATGGATTTTTCTTCTAGTCTCAACTTCTACATCTTTGTTTCCAATAATCTGATCTGAAGGATGATTCTTTTGTACTCGTTTCCTAGGTGTCTTTGGAGATACTTGTTGAACTTGCTCTTCTGCTTCTGTCGGATTCTCTTCATCTTCATCTTACTCTTCTACTTCTTTTTCATCTTCTTCTTCGAAAAGTTGTTCCATTGATTTGTTTTCTTCTTTCTTTGATTCTGGTCTACATGTTTCATCAATTGTTACGTTGATGCTTTCCACAACTTTTTCAATCTTATATTGTAACACTTGTATGATTTCTCTGTACTTGAGTAACCAACAAGTATTCATTTGTCCACACGAGAGACAAACTTTCTCATTCTGCCATCTTCTCTTTTGATGTAGCATTTGCTTCCAAAAATTCTGAAGTGTTTCACATTTGCTGGTCTTCCTTTCCATAGCTCGTAGGGAGTTTTATCAGTGTTGTTTCTAAGCATTACTCTGTTTTGAATGTGAACTGTTGTATGCACTGCCTGTGTCCAAAATATATCTGTCAAATTGGAATCCATTAACATTGTTCGAGCCATTTCTTGTACTGTTATGTTCTTTCTTTCAACAACTTCATTCTGTTGAGGTGTCCTAGCAACGAAGAATTGCATTTTTATTCCATGACTACTATAGTAGTCCATAAATTCATTTGAAGTGAACTCTCCTCCATTATCAGATCTCAAGCATTTGATTCTTGAATCCATCTCATTTTCAACCATTTCCTTGTAGATCTTGAAGTTTTCAAAAGCTTTTGACTTGTTCTTGAGAAAGCAAACTGCAGTCATTCTTGTATAATCATCAACTAATAACATAAAGTATTTTTTACCTTTTAAGCCCTTTGTTGTAGTTGGTCCAACTAGATCAATGTGCACAATTTCCAGTGGTCTTGTTTTTGAATATTCATTTGATTTGAACCTGGTCTTTGTTTGTTTTCCTTGTTAACAATGCTTGCATAAAGTGTTGGTTGGTTTCGTGATCTGGCGCATTTCTCTAGTTGCTTCTCTTTTGCTGACTTTGACAAGGTTATCAAAATGCATGTGACCCATTCTTCTGTGCCATAGCCAAGTTTCATCTTCCTTTCCTAGACAACATTTTTCATTTCCAATTTCACTTAACACATATATGTTGTTTGAAGTTCTTGCAGTTGTATTGACCAATTTCCCGGAACCTCATTTTCTTATCTCACACTTTTCTGAATTGAAAGTAAGTTTATGACCTTGGTCACACATTTGACTCAAACTTAGAAGATTATGTTTCATATATTCTATCAGTAGAACATTTTGTGTCTTTTCATTCTTATTCCCAATTCAGACGGTGCCTTCTCCAATGATTTTGGATGAATTATCACTTTCGAAAGAGACTGATCCATTTTTTTTATTTTCGTAATGTAAAAAATTTGTTTTTATCACCTATCATGTGTTTTGAACATCCACTGTCAACATACCAACCATGTTTTTTCTTCTTATCTTGTAGAGCGACTGTGCATTCTTCATTGTTATATTGATCTTTCTTTCTTATCCATGTCATTTTCTGAGGTTCTTTTCTATGACTGTTGTTATTCTATTGAGGTTCTTTAGGAGGGACTGTCATTCAACAATCCTTGGCCATATTTGTAACATTTCACTTCAGTGCTCAAAGATTCAAACCTACTGTAACTTCTTCTTTGTGTTTAATTAGGTCTTCTTGAATAATCTTTTTGTGTATAACTCTCAAAGTTGTTATTGTTCCTGTTGTTGGCTCTGCAATTTACAGCTTTATGTCCAAAATTATTATATGCATAACATAAACCAAAAAATATAGTTTGATACCTGGGAGTTGAAGATCTTCTGAAAGGAGGTGCTATTATGAATCCTTCTTCTTCTTGAGGCCTATTTGTCTGTTGTTGATTCTGAAATCTGAATCTTCTTGGTGGAGGAGAATCCATGTAATCTTCCTTGTATATCTTCCTATCCTCTTTGATTGTTTCTACATAGATTTTTGGATGTGTTTCTTGCTCTATTGTTTTGGAGCTTGATCCCTTTTCTGTCTGATTGTATCTAGGTCCAGACTTGTCAAGATGAGATTTTTTACTGTTGATAATGTCATCCAAAACTTTTGACCTATTCTGCATATTTTTCTTTTGAATATTCTTTCTTAGTGTGACAACCTCTACTTCCAAGTTTCCAATGATCTTATCATTTTCTTCTAGTTGTTCTTTAAGTGCTTCTTCAATTCTTTTATCTTCTTCTATTTGAACCTTCAATTTTGTGATCATTTGTTCTAGTTCTCGAGCGCTCTTTTTCTTGTCTAGTTCTGCTTGTAATTTCTTGTTTTTATTCTTTTCTCTTCTGATAACTTCTATGGCACACATTAATTCTTCTCGATAGTCAACTTATGCCTCTTCAATTTCTTCTTCGACTTCTTCACATTCTTCTTCGGCTTCTTCATATTCTTATTCGGAGTCTTCTTTGTCAAAGTCTTTTACTACCATGAATAGAACTCTTCATGTCTCATTGTCAATGACTTCATTTTCATCTGATGATGAAATGTCTTCTTTGGTGTATAAGTTTTTCTTGAAAATTTTCTTTGTAGTTCTTTTTCCTTTATATGTGTGTTTTCCTTTTGAGTAACCTTCATCATTTATCTTTTTCTTATGAGAACATTTGTTAGCAAAATGACCAATACCATCAGAATTAAAACAAATTAAAGGGAGCTTACCTCTATACCTACAGTTAGTTCCCATGTTCAGTCTTTTGACGAAGTTGGTCACTTCTTCATCATCTTCTGAGGCGTCACTATTGCTACTATATTCTTCTTGTTCCTTTTTTCTTTTGCTTTGATCTTTTGAATGCCTTGAAGGTTGCTTCTTTTACATCTAGATTTTCCTACTCAGTTCTCATTTCATATGATGTGAATATTCCATGCAGTTCATCCATGCTTATTGAGTCCAGATCTGATCTTTCTTCTAGTGCTGATATCTTAGGGTTGAATATCATAGGAAGAGATCTTAGTATATTTTGAACAATTATAGATTCTTCAATTTCTTCTCCCAATCCTATGATTTCATTCATTGTTTCATCAACTCGTAAGAAGTAGGCTGTGATATCTTCATCTTCCTTCATTTTTAGTTGTTCAAACTGACCTCTGTAAGTTTGAAGCTTTGTTGCTTTGACTTTTGTATCTCCTTCATAAATATTTTAAATCTTGTCCCAAATATCTTTAGCAGATTTATAGTGTGCAAATTTGGTGAATATTGTATCACTGAGACCATTCAAAAGTGCATTTGTGGCTTTGGAATTACTCTCACCGAGTTTTGTTGCTTTGCATTTGTTGGTGGAACTGTTGGTGTTGTGTATCCATCTAAAATTGATTTCCAAACTTGAAATCCATGTGCCTGTATATATGTCATCATCTGTATGCTCCAAAAGGCATACTTTTGTCCATCAAACTGTGATATTCCATTTTTATATGATTTGGTACTCTCCACGATCTACCTTTCAGTGGTTAAACTAATTTATGAAGGAACCTGTTCTGATACCAATTGTTGGATTACTAAGAGGAGGGGGTGAATCAGTAATAGTGTAATTATAATCATTTTTATCTAAATTGATCCAAGTGTTATATCAAAGTAGTATTATTATCCAATAATTAGCAATAAGAAAAGAACAATCACACACATACACAATACACCAGTGTTTTACATGGAAACCCAAATCGGGAGAAAACCACAAAATGTTTTTTATTATATGTCTTGAAGAATTACATTCATTGGAAGCACCAACTTCCTTTGTTTTCCAGCTGCAACTGGAAGGAGTGTCTTGAAGAATTACATTCATTGAAGCACCAACTTCCTCTTTGTTTTCAACAGAATCGAAGTTGAGGCTCCAACCCCCTAGACTCTCAAGCAAACCTAAGAGAAGCTCCAACTCCCAATTTTGGCTACAACCAAAAAGGAGGCTAAAACCCCCTATGTTCTCTCTAAGCACAACCTAAAGTTGGGTGGTTACAACCATAAGAGTACAACTTCTATAGCCTCTCTCGGTTACAACTGGGGTAGGAGCAACCACCGTCTCACTCCGTCTCCAAGCACTAAGTAGAAGTAGAATGATGGAACCACTGGCTAACCCACACTGTGATATACCAGTAAACTCCATACTAATAAATATGAATCATGCATCAACTATGCATCAACCTCGTATTCATAAACAAGTGCATCAACTATGCACCAAATTGTACCAAACAAACTATAATCAAACTTTAGAATATAAACAATTGCATTAACCATGCATCAAACTTGTACAAATAACTTGTAATCAACCTATACCATACAAAAAGTGCATCCAACCATGTACCAAATATGTACCAATCATGTGTCCAAGACTTCATCAACTATGACTCATCAAGATAAAATTCAACATCATCAACTATACACCTATGTATGTGCACCAACTCATCAACTATCTACTTGTCTGAACCATGTACCTACATGTACCTCAAACTAAAAGAATTTCTATCATCCAAATATGATTTGTAGATCTATAATAGACCTAGTGTATATGATCAAGACCCCTGCAAACCTTCCTTAACTTTAACAACAAGAGACTCAGCATTTCATCAAACTTCTTTCTTTAGTCTCACATGCCTACTCTTTGGATTAGTCAACAACCCCGACTTGGAGGTAACTATAACTTTGTACTTGTAATGTATAAATCTCTGAAATTGATACACAATGTCTTTTCAGTGTTTTGTGTAATTCCTCCAAGTGCCACTACTTGAAACCTCTCATAGCAAGAGTTATAGCAAAATGGCATACCTTGTAAAAATTTTGGATTATTCTAGAGAGCGACCTTGTAGAGCGTGTGTCCTGCACAAAATGTTTCTTTAAAGGATTCAGAAAATATTACACAACATACTCATATATTGTACCCTAACCAACACACTTGGTTTCAATGAATTTGGATCTATTATGAATAGTTTATGACATTTTTGCATTCGAAACAGTCTGGCTTTACTAGTTTCAATACACAAACCCTATTTCTCTTAATGTGAAAACCCAAAATACAACGAACCACAAACTAAATTTTTACCACAGATAATTGATATGTTTTCTCAACAGCAGTAAATTTTACAGTCTGAATCATTATAGAAACAAATTTATAGCTTTAAATGGTGAGATGGCCTCAGAATAACATACCGTGAAAGCCATTAAAAGAATTTATCCTTCCTTGCATTTGGCCTTTTTTTCTTCACTTTTCTCATAATTTCAGCTTAGATATCCTTGTTACCCTCAGAAACATATAGATATTCAATATGCTCAAGTGTGATTAAAATGAGAGAGTCTTGTCTCTATTTATACCTCCAAGTAGCTTCCTGAAAAACATCTTCTAGGTCACTTGGGTCTCAATTCTTCCTATTTTAGGTTAACCCACTTCTAATTTCTCCATTAAATTTATTATTTAAATAATTTATTTTGTATTCACTTTGAATTATAGTACACTCATCACTTCAATTTCTTATACTTTACCTTTAAAAATCCCTTTAAACCAATTTTAATTACTTTGACCTTTTGGGGCTTCTAGGGATGACATGTGAGGGTCCTCCAACTTCATAAGGCCATAACTCTCAAACTGGTGAAGATTTATGTATGCCTCCACATGCCACCTGAAATGGAATCACATGTACTATGCATATAGAATAGTATTGTCTGAAAATATATCATAACTCATACCCTGCTACTCCATCAAACAACTTAACCATTACCCAACCTAGGGTCTCCAACTTCTCATGGCCATAACTCTAACCGGAAGAGTTATGTGAAGTTCTACATACCACCTTAGAAATGGAATGACAAGCACTATATATCTAGGATGGTTTCCTGACAAATTCAATGTCCTTCATATCATTATTCCACACTAATCATGGGTTCTCTTACTCCTCAAGAAAGCCGCCTTTCCTGAGGGATTTCACCATAAGGGGACCACTTTGAGTTCATCCATCTTACTTCTTATAAACCATGACAAGAAAAATAATGAGTCATATTTATATCAAACAATATTAGTTCCATTACCCAAAACCTTTGTGTTGTGGGTCAAGGGTTGACATCAATGACAACCAACCTTAATCAACAAGCTTTGAAAGGAAAACGTTTTGTCTAAGTAGCGTGCCCGTGGACGCATAATGAATCCACGTGTTTGAAAATTTTGTTCCAAAATAGATGATAAGATATGAAATAAAAGGTAACATGAAACACATACACAAATAAAGGGACACAACATCCGACTATCACAACTAGAATATTTTCATCAAATCACAGGACCTTTGTATTAAATATCGGTCAAAAACCTCGTGATTACATAATAGCGCCGCTACTTAATTTGCCAACCAACCCCATTTACATAAAAATGACCCCCTTATATATAAATCAATGTCACCCTTGTATGTTAGTTTCAAGCTACTCTCTCCTAGAATAATGGATCGCTTTCTTTGAAAGAAACAATAATTTCAACTATCTACTAAAAATAGAAAACCTGACTTTGTCAAATCTTAATCGTAACCGAAATATTATTTACGGTCATTGATCATGATCAAAATTTGACCCTATGGTTGTGATAAGTCATCATTTGCACCGCTGGACACTGTCATCCCTCAAGACAACAAGTTCATACGCTAACAAGAACTCCACAAAGCAAAAACGCAGCAAAATGCGCAGCAAACTGGGGAAATAGGTGTTAAATATGACATCGTATATCAATGACAAAAACCTATTTTTAGAAACTGATAGATTTTCTTGTATTTAATCTTGTTATAAAGAAAAATATATCGGGTTTTGAAATTCATCTCCAGCTGGCTAGAATATGTGTCGCAAAAGCATGTCTCAGATAAGAAATCATGAAAGATGAAAAATAGGGCTCAAAGATTCATTCAAATCTCCAAAAATATGAAAATTTTTTATTATTTGGTTTGTCCTCCACAAAAACCTCTCTGGGATTTTCACAATGCCTCTCCGCATTGGTCAGAAATTGATCTTGAAGTTAACCACTAAACCAGTAATTTGCACAACACGACCTGTAGCATGTGTGCAAGAAAATCCACTGCGTGATGAAATCCACTGTGCGACAATATCCTATGTGTGACAGAATCCACTGTGCGACATAAATCCACTGCGCGATGAAATCATTTGCGCGAAATCATCCTCTGTGCGAAAAAATACTTTGTGCAATAGAATCCTATGCATGATAGAATCCACTGCGTGACAAAATCCAGTGCACGACGAAATGCAGTGCGCGACAGGAATCCACTGCACGACGAAATCCTATGCGCGGCGAAATCCACTACGTGGCGAAAATCTACTACGCGACAGAATCCTTTGGGTGATGAAATGCTTTGCGCAATGCGTATCAAATTTTGCAGCGCGTGGTTGTAAATGGAAATGGAAATAATAAAATGAAAACCTTCCTTTGAAATTGACCCTTTGAGATGTTAGATGATGCTAGGAATAAAAAAAATATGTGTGCTAACATGCATGAATTTGCAAAATTGTTGAAAAACCTCTAATCTTAGCCATGAAAATCATATGCTAATGTAATCCATCCAGCACTTCCTGATAGATAAAGATGGAAAGAAATTTGAAGATGATAATGCAATAGCAAAAAATGTTCTCTTGAATGGTTTGAGTAAATCAGTATACACCAAGGTTATGTAATCGTGAACTGCTAAAATAAATTTTGGGACAACCAAGAATATCTATGAAGGTGATGACAAAGTGAAGGAAGCTAAAATTCAAACCTTTAGAGCCAAGTTCGAACAATTGAAGATGAAAAAATAGAAAGTAACACATTACTTTCTACAAGTCGATAGAATAGTAAACAATATTAAAGGTTTGGTAGACGAGATGAAGGAACATGAAATTTGTAAGAAAGTATTAAGGTCTATACCAACGATATTTTATTCGAAGATTTCAACCCTAGAAGAAAGAGAGAGTACCTCGATACAATAAGCATGGATGAGCTACATGAAATATTTATAGCTTATGAAATAAGGAAAGAAATCAGAAAATCTGTTTCACCAAGGAAGTAAACATTAAAGGCATCAAGAAGACAAAGAAGAAAGACAAACAAAAACCCAAGTCCAAGTCAGATTGTAGTTGTAGCCATGATTAAAAAGAAGATGAAGAAATGGAAAACTTTGTCAAAAAGTTGAAAAGAGGAACATGCAAATTAAAGCATGCTTTTCCGAACTTTAATTGTGGTAAATTGATCATTTTGCAAATAAGTGTTCTTATACTAAGAAGTCGATAGTGATGAAGAGAAAGATCCCAAGAAAGTAAAGAAATATTAAAAGGAAATCGGTGAAATATAAAAGGAAAATTCAAGAAAAATATCTACCCAAGAGAAGACAGTTCTTCATCTGATTAATATGATGTAAGTGATAGTGACTTAGAGAGAGTAATCTTTATGGCTACAAAAAATAGGAAAAACAATGAAGAAGGAGAAGTGGATCTTAAGGAAAAATTATTCAATACTTTAACTGAATTGAAGAAAGAACTGAAGAAAAACAAACTCATTCAAAGAAGAAACATCTACTTGAAGAAGGAAAAAGAAAATAATAAGTAATGCATATTCGGGATGACAAAGAAAGAAAAAGAGTGAGAAAATTGAAAAGGAAATCATGACATTGAGAGTTGAAGTCAATAATATCAAAAAGAACTTGAAAGCCCCTGTTAGAAAACATTCTCCACATTTCAGAGGCCATACCATGACAAATCCAAATTAGGATATAAGAATGTTCATTTTCAGGAAGGTTCAAGCTCCATGATGAAAGCAATAGGAACAAAGGAGTTATGCGTAGTTCTCAAAGGAAGGAATAATGGTCGACAAGAATCAGAAAGGGATGAATACATAAGACCTTCTAAATTTATGCAACAAGGAAGCTTCAATCATTTTCAAAGAAATAGTCAAAGAGAAGATCTTGATCAACCAAGACATAATTACGTATGAATACACCACAAAGAAGAATATTCACATCTAGGTATAAAATTCTATTTTATGGTCATTGTTTAATTGTACTAACTTTGACGAAGTCAGATATACCAAGTTATGAAAGAAATGATTAGGCAAGAAATACATATGTGGCTCCACATAATGTTGAATGTTACAATGCCGCAGAACTATAACAATAATAACCGGAATTGTACATATATATATATATATATACAGAAAGAGAGAGAGAGACTTAGAAGGTTTGATATATATATATATATAGATGAGAGCATGAGTTCAGGATAGATTGGTTCATAGTTTGATTAAGATATTCACATATTGGTTCGTGAGATTCAATTCAGATATCAAATCGCAGACGTAGGAATGATTGGCGATAAAGGAATACTTTAATTCCCTTTAACTTTGAAAATGATTTTTATATATGTCGCTGAAATTCAAGAGGAAGCACCAATGGAAATTGAACAACAGTGAAAGAGAGGAAATGAAACATTTCACAAGAAGATCTATATCTTACAAGAAAGAAAATCATTAGAGAAAGAGAAAAGAAGATCAACACGCGCAAGTAATAAGGGGAGACATACCCACAAGGGGATCCATTATGTTCCCATGATTGATTATAGTATGCATAGTCTCAGGAGGATACATATTGATGTGGGAGTTAACCTTTGGTTAGAGATATTTGTGAAGAGAAAGAACATATGCATGAAGACAAGGGTAGCATCCCCAAGGGAGATATGAGCCATTATTTTCTCATGATTGATTAGAGAAAGCATAGTATCAGGAGGATGCATATCGACAGGGGGATTTAACCTTTGGTTAGAGATATTTGTGAAGAGAAAGAACAGATGAATGAAGATAGGGGGATAATCCCCAAAGAGATTTACCCTTTCCATTGATGTCAAGCGGGGAGAGTGAGAAACATCTATGAGGAACGATGGTCACAAGGGGAGCATGAGCATGAGTGTTTCAATGTCTAAGTGTTTCCATCATCAAAGTTGGTGTTGCGATCAATGCTAAAGGGGAGATTGTTGATTAATGAAATCACTTTGATAGTTGGTTGGAATTGATGTCAACCCTGGGAGAGTGATCTTGATATTGATGTCAACCCTTGAGAGGTCCGTAGGAAGTTGGTATGGTTTATTTCCATTTGTATGATCGAGATTGATGATGAGTTGGTTGGGTACATTTGATGTAGTCTACATGTATCCCCGGAGGTATGGTTATGGGACCCGAAGATGATTAAGGAATTTGGACATGAAGGATAGTGAAATTGTAGGTAAGACTATCATAGATGGATAGTACATGTCATGTCATTTCTGTTTATATGTGGAACACCTCGTGGTTCCTCCCGGTTAGAGAGATATAGCCTTGTAAATTTGGAAGCCTCAAAGAGTGGACAATAAGCCCCTAGTTGGTTACAAGTCTTGGTCAAAGGGTAAAGTGGTTGCAACAAGCAATCTCTAAAGTAAGGAGAGAGGTTACTATGAAAAAGTATATAAACACCTCAAGGAGTTTCTCATAATGACACACACACACACACTTACAATTGAATATATATCTTGAGAATTTGTTATAGTCTAGTAATTTTGCAATGGTTTATCTCTTTATTGGAAAATTTATTAGTGAATCTGAGGTTGAATCTGACAAATCAAGTTTGAGCCGGAGAAAGTTTAAAGGGATGAAAATTTTTGAGTTGCATAATTTGATAATTTGAGTAGATGTTAGTACCAGGTCCCTGAAGTCCGACACAAGTTCCCAGGTCAGCATTCTACATGTTCAGATCAACTACAAAAAATTTTGTATAGTTACATGTTTGTTTTGATGGTTACTTTTGTTTATGATATGGTGAATGTTTGAGGGATTCTTAGTATGGTTGTTATGATATTTGGATATGGTTTATGTTGGTTGGTTGGTTGAGTGAGCAACACTCTTATGTATGGTACATTATTGATATGGTTGTCATAGTACACATATTATGGTTACTTGTTGATACATGGTTGAGGTGAGATTGTTACATGCTTTCATTGAGATGAGATCGTTACATGTTTGAGACACACTCTTGGTACTTAGTATATGGTTGTCATGGTTCATTGTTAGAGTCACATATTTGTGGTATTGACATATACTTGAGGCTTGTTATATTGTGTTATGAGATTACTTCTTGATGATATTGAGGAGCATGCTTGAGGGATATAACTAGAGGCATTTCATGGTATATGGTACATGTTGGGTGAGGTACATTGTTCGTACACTTCATGGTTTATTGGTACATGGTGTATGGTATGATATGGTATATGGTTGAGACACATCTCATGGTATATTATATATGGTATGGTGTTGATGTAAATGGTGGATATGCATGGTTGGTACATGGTATGGTACATGTATTGATGATGCAGGTTTGGTGCATGGTTGATGCACTTGTTATGGTAAATGGTTGATGGTACATGGTGTAGCACAGGTTGATGTATGGTATAGGTTGGTACCTGATTGAGACACATATCTTATCATGGTATGTGGTGATCTTGGTGCATGCTTGGTAGAGGCATGTGTTGGTCATGTTGAGCATATGATTTGGTATATCCTCTTGGTGATATTGGCATGAGTTGCATGCAGATGAGAGTGGATTTGGTTTCATGGATAAGACAATGACAAGTTGGGCAATGACAGTGACAGATTTTGTGGTAGTGGCAGATTCCATGACAGTTGGTCTACACTTATATTTCAGGGTGGAAGGACGAGGCAAGGAAAGAGGGTTGTAGCCTCCTTCTGGTTGGAGCCGGAGAATTAGGGAATTGGAGATTCCTTTGTCAGAGCCTTAGAACTAGGTGGTTGTAGCCACCTTCCGGTTGGAGCTGGAGAACCCAGGGGGTTGTATCGTCCTAGTTGGAGCTAGAGAATTTAGGAAGTTGTAGCTTCATTCAAGTTGAATCCTAATAATAGGGGGTTGGAGCCTCCTTCCAGTTGCAGGTGGAGAATTTGGAAGTTGGTGCTTCCTATGAATGAATTATTGTTATATATAAAAAAAAAAAATCTATGGTTTTCTCCCATTTGGGTTTCCACGTAAATATTGGTGCATTGTGTTCTATTGATTAATTGGGTTGGTTGCCATTGATTTCAACCCTTGAATAAATTCTGGTAGCAAATTTCGGTAGCCCCAACAGCATGGTTAAGAGACTCAAGTTTTTTTTATGTATAATGGTATGAAGATCAGTATATTTGTAGGTGAGACTATTCTAGATGGATAGTACATGTCACGTCATTTTCGGTGATATGTGGAACGTCACATAACTCGTCACGATTAGAGAGTTATGGTCTTGTGATGTTGGAGAACCCTCATGAGTTTTCTAGAAGCCTCTAGAAGGTCAAAGAAGTTAAATTATTTTAGAAACACCTAGAAGAAGTTGTCTAGTCAAAGTGGGTGAAACTAGGAGTTAATCATGGGTTAAGTTGTTGCAAAAAGAAAATAATTAAAAATAAATTAGTTGCAACTAGAAGTGGTGAGATTATTATTTGTGGATAAAGTGGTTGTAAGTGGAAAAGTGGTTAGAAGTGGATTAGCCCTAAAAGAAGGAAGTTGGGTAAAGTTGATTAGAAGGTAACCCCTTGAGGAAGCTACTTGGAGAGTATAAATAAGAGAGCAAAGGTCTCATATTCGCACCTAATGAGCACATTGAATATCTATTATTTGTGAAAGGTTTATAGCAGGTACTCATTGATACATCTGAAGTTACGCAAGTCTGAGGCAACAAAGTAGGGTTGACGGAGAAAGTTTTGGAATTGTAGAAATACTAGAAAAAAAACCCCTAATTTTTTAGGTGTACGCGGGCTGCAGTGGAGAAAGGCGTGTACGTACGTGGGATGAAGGAGAACAAGGCGCGTACAGTGGGGAAAAACGATAAAAAAATGAGTTTTTGAAGGTGTCATATTTTGAGAGTCTGGAAGCAAGCTTCTAGGAAGGTCTACAGTAATCAGGTACATCATATCTATCTACAGATTCAAAAGGTATGTCATATTCTTATGTGTAGTTGGATGTTATTGTCTCCATGAGATATGGTTATGGGAGTTTGAGGTTTTTTCCTAGAGAGGTTGTTGGTTGTATGACACTTCTGGTATGAGCTAGATCTACAGAAATACAACATTGGTATGTTGGTATTATTCATTAGTACATCTTGTTGGTTCAATTGTTGAGACATAGCTTGCATTTATTGGTACATGGTTGATGGTTTTCGTTGTGAAGTTGATTGTGTAGTGTGAGGTTTCATATCAGTGAGGTTTTGATGTCTAGTCCATGTGAGGGTTATTACACTTCATCATGACTGTGTACACATGTATGGAACATGACTAGGGAGACATAGATGCATTTGGTTAAAGGATATGTATGAAGATGTATGCATAGAGCACAACTACAAGTTCGACACAGTGACATGTTGCAGGTTGATGTGACAAAGGAATCAAAGAGTCATAGTTTCAGAAAGGTGAAAACCCTAGCTCTCAGAAGGTGTATGCAAGCTGCAATATATAAAGGTTGTGTACATACGCAAGCCACCTTATAGAAAGGGCATGTACATACGCGAGCTACAACACAGATAGGTCGCATACTTGTTTTTTGTTGGTATAGGTTCAGTATAGGTATAGGTTGGTTACATTGTATTGGCACATGTTGGTTACAGGTTATTGGCACATGTTGGTTATAGGTTGTTGGCATAGGTTTACAACAGTATATCCCACAGTGATAGTGTGGCAGTGGTTTCATCATCTATTTGACACTTATATTTCAAGGCGGTAGGATGGAAAAATGATAGGTGGTTGTA